>JAQQZX010185374.1:0-41391 GCA_030068355.1 Notoglanidium maculatum
CTATACACTAGATAAAGTAGCCCCACTTAAAAGGAAAATAATTAGCGAGAAAAAATTAGCACCCTGGTATAATGATGACATGCGCTCTGGGTAATATTATTCGTAACCATTGTATTAGCTTCCACTGCTATGCTGATAACATACAATTATATGTTTTAGCAAAGCCAGATGAGAAACACCAGCTTAATAAAATTGAGGAATGTGTAAAGGACATTAGACAATGGATGCTGAATAACTTCCTTCTACATAATTCTGATTAGACAGAAGTACTAGAACTAGACCACATGTAGCTAGAAGAAGGTTTTCCAAATACATAGTAACTCTGGCTGGCCTTTCTGTTTCACCATGTGCCAAAGTAAAAGACCTTGGTGTGATTATTGACTCCAATCTGTCATTTGAATCAAATGTAGATAATATCACTAGAATAGCCTTCTTTTATCTCAGAAATAATGCTAAGATAAGAAATATTATGTCACTGCATGACGCAGAAAAACTAGTTCATGCTTTTGATACCTCTATTGTAATGCCTTACTGTCTGGATATTCCAGTAGGAACAAGCTCCAATTAGTCCAAAATGCAGCAGCAAGGGTCCTTAATAGAACAAGAAAATATGAGCACATCACTCCTATCTTATCTACACTGCACTGGCTCTCAATCAAATTTCACAGATTATAAAATACTACTGCTGACCTATAAAGCACTGAATCATCTCGCAGATCAGTACCTGAGCGAACTTCTGGTCCTTGATGACCCCCACACATACTTAGATCAAAAGGTGCAAGCTTTATGTTAGTTCATCGAATAGAGAAGTCTACAGCAGGGGAAGAGCTTTCTCTTTCAATTATGGAACTGCCTTCCAATTAGTGTTCGGGACTCAGACACAGTCTCAGTGTTTAAATCTAGGCTGAAAACATATATGTTTAGCCAAGCCTTTTGTTAATAACCTTCTACTAGGTAAAGGAGCAGATCTAGGGGGTTCGCAGGCATAGAATGTTTTTGTAAACTGGGACGTTTGGATGCTGTCGCCACCCACTCTCGCACGTTCACTCAGGTTTGTTGACGGTGGAGTGGCTGGCCACTTTATGTCGCAGGGTGTCCTCAGGTCTGTGTTACCCTCCTGGCTCTCCCTTTTAGTTATGCTGTCATAGCTAGCCTTGCCGGAGTTTCTGCTTGCACTCAGCACACGATATACTCTGTTCCTTACCGTTAGGTAACAATGAGCTTACCTAACAATCTGCTTTTCCTCTTTTTCCTTCTCTCTCTCTCACTCTCTCTCCTCCTCTCCTGTCTGTCGAGCTGCACATGATACTCCTGAGATTCCAGTGATCCTGACTCCTTCTGCTTTCCGGACCTGCCTGATCCATCCTGGTGTCCGACTCCTGGTTGGGTTCATCACTTGGAAACCACTTGCTCCTGTTGAGGATGGCACCATATGAACTGCCTCAACATACAACTACAACTCTGAAGATGGTGTTGGACTGCTGTTGACATGAGTGGTTCTGATACAATGGCATAGGACTCAGATCATCACGACCCGTCTTGCACTCAAAACTTGATCCTATTACTAAAGTGTGTTAGTTGCACTTGCACTATTCAGTGTGACCCAAATGAGGATGGGTTCCCTTTTGAGTCTGGTTCCTCTCAAGGTTTCTTCCTTTTGTTATCTCAGGGAGTTTTCCCATGCCACCGTCACCGTAGACTTGCTCATTAGAGATATATATATATATATATATATATTTATAGATTCATAAATTTATATTCAGAATCTATATACTTCTGTGAAGCTGCTTTTGTGACAATATTTTGTTAAAAGCGCTATATAAATAAATTAAATTAAAAATTAAATTAAATCAAAGGTATTGCACCTGTGGTGATCACCCCAAAATTCAATTTTAGGCCTTGTAAAACTCAATATCCCCTAAAACCTGAAGCCATTGAAGGCATGCGCCCAGTGTTTAATTTTTTTTGTGATAGGCAGGTGTCATTATTGAATTAATGTCCTGAATCTCCAGTTTTTCCCAGTTATTTTCCAAGTAAAGAAACGTGTTGAGCCTAGCCAGCCAACTTTGCAAGATTTGCAAGCAGTGAACGATGTGGCATGAGCCCCAAATGTTCAGAATCCTCATACAATTGCATCACAAATACCTGCTAATAGCACTCATTGTTCTGTGGTCGACCTTGCAAATGCTTCCCTTCATGTTCCTGTTCATCCTGACAGACGTTTCTGGTTTGCCGTTCAGTTTGATGGTAAAATCTTACAAATTTACTCGCTTGTGTCAAGGTTACTTTTAATCTATTTCAATCTATAATGAAGAACTGAAGCAACGCCTCATTTCTCTTGTTTTGTCAGAAGCACAGGCCGCCTTTGCTTAATTTGTAAAAGGTTCTAAAGTTCACATGCCTGGGAATTCCTGACCAGAGCAAACCTTTCACTCAGATGGTAGATGAGAAACAGTGGTGAATGACCTCTGTTCTACTTCATCCCCATAGAGGAAAGTTGAATCCAGTCACATATTTTTCAGCAAACCTTTACCCAGTGGCCGCAGGCCTCACTCTTCGACTCTATGCAATAACCGCTGCAGATAAAGCTGTCGTGGCTTCCAGAGACATTGTGGGCTACCCAGACCTTGTGCTGCTAGTTCCTCACCATTTCAGTCCTGCTCTTGGAACAAAAAACATCTCACCTCTCTGCAGCACGATGGCCATTCTACAATGCTGTGCTTTTGGTACTGCCCAATATTAATGTAATTTGCAACATTCTCAATCCTCAAAGCATTGCTCCTACCTGTTGAGGGCAATGGCGAACCCACACTGTTGCATCAGTACGAGACCCCTTTTCCAAATTCTGACTGTATAATGTACATGGATGGCCCTGCGTCATGTGATCCCGATTCAGGTAAGAATAAGGTTGAATTTGCTGCTGTGTCAGAACATGAAACCCTTGTTTCTGGGTTGCTTTCATCTCATTTCTCTGCACAGGCTGCAGAATTGATTTTCCTAACCGAGGCTTGTAAACTAGCAGAGGGGAAAACCACCACCATCTACACAGACAGTAGGTATGCATTCACTATTGAAAATGACTTATCAGGGAACTTCTAGATGATGTTCTACTCCCTAGCCAGGCTGCCATTTGTACACGTGATGCTCTTACTAACAATTCTGATCCTGTGTTTGTAGGTAATACCTGAGCAGACACAGCAGCTATGCGAGCAGTTCTCTGAGGGATCCCCTTATGCGCTTGCATTACCTTTAATTAACCCTATTCCTCCCAATCCTCAGCCTAGGTTTCTCTCGCTAGAGGACATGCAGAAACAAGCCTCATGCATGGATGTAGACCTGTGACATTGTACTGGTTGTGAGAAGCATGGTGGTATGGCCCTGGTCCCCATCCAGGTATTTGTGTTCAGGCGTGCTTACTTAGTCACTATTTTCCCTACTTTGCTAAGGTGAAACATGAGAAGGACCATGTATCAAAAGGGGGGATGATGAAATATAGGACCATATGAACATTTGTGAAAAATGAATCATATGTGCACAATATAATATAGGTAGAGCACAGACCCTACCACAGGCAGCTAATCCAGCCATTGAAATGCCTTTTGATCATCTCCAAATGGATTTCATTGAGCTAACACCAGCAGAAGGGAAGAAATACTGTTTGATAATTGTAGGCATGTTCTCAATATGGGTTGAAGCATTCCCAATATCAAAACAAGATGCAGGAGCCATAGTGATGGCCCTACTGGCAGAAATTAATGCACGTGAGGTTGAGGTCTAGAAACAATCTAAGTCCATTAGAAATTTTATTTGGCAGACCACAAAACACAGGAGTGGGGAGGGGAGCTGGACCACACACACTGACTTCACATGTGAAGATGAAATGTTGCATTATTGTGTGGCTCTTGTGTCTGTACTGTTCTCTGTTCACAAACTGGTCAAAGATGCCCTCCCGCAGCCAACCATAGCCTCACTTCATGGCCTGAAACCTGGTGATTGTGGTGCCACTTGGATTCATGCCACTCAAGGCAAGTGGGTCATCATTCCTGCCCCCTGCAAAGGAGACAAGCGAGGAAATAGGAGCATTTCCAAAAACGCCAGCTGAAAATAAGCCTCTAAGTGAGCAAAGGTGCATATATTATAACTAAGACACATTTTAAAAGAGATGAGATCATTCTGAGGTAGTTTCAGACTATGGAACTGCATCTATATTTTCTATATTTAATCAAAAAGATAGTATTAGATCAAGGGTGTGACTACCATTTTGGCTGGGTTCTATTACACTCTGATTAACCCTACTGAATCTAGAATGGACATGAGCGCTGTTCTCAGAGGGTCTTCTGGGTCATCGGAATGAATATTAAAGTCTCCAATAGTTAATGCGTAATCTCTAGAGACAACCAGTTTTGAGATGAAATGTGCAAATTCACGAAGGAATTCAGAATATGGCCCTGGAGGTCTGTAAATAATAATTAGCAGTAATGACTGGACAGACTTATTTTTAGTGACTACATATGTTATGTTAGTATAGAGAACAACAAACACATTGAATTTATTTCTTTTATTTATTGAGGTTTTTGTGTGATGCCTAGTTTATCATCAAAAGCTGTAACATCTCCTCCTCTGCAAGTTAGATGAAGTTGAAGTGATATTTCATTAACAATAAGTGTTTTAAGATGTAAAGAGACCTAACATTTAACAGTCCTAACTTTAGATCAAAGGTGCTGTCTGTACTTCAAGTATGATCCAGATTTATTTTACTTAGTTTATTAAAACAAACTTTCTGAGGATTTTTACATTTTTGTTTAACTCCGGGAACAGTCACAGTCTCAATATGGAACCATCGGTTTAGCCTGCTTGTCTGCCCCTGGCCTTGGCTCTGGATTGTCACAGATTAACTGAGCTTGTCATGAGACTATGAGCTATGCTGCAAGAAATGAGAGCAGCACCTTCCTGAGTGGGATGGATACTGTCCTGCTCTAACAGTCTAACCTTGCCCTTAAAACTACTCCTATTATCTATAAAGCCCACACTGTTTTCAGAGTACCACTTGGACAACCAGCAGTTCAGCAACCATAGCCCACTGTAAGCTACATTGCCATGCAGCATTCAGATGGGGCCAGTGCACACTACTGCATCGGACATTGCCTTCACTATTTTAAACTCCTCTAGAAAGTTACACTTAGCAACTTCTTACTGACAAATGCGTATATTGTTAGACCCGACATGAATAACTGTAGCCTTAGAAAACCTGTGCTTGCCTAGGACCCTTAAATTTGCTTGCTATGTCTGGTGACTTGGCTCCTCCTATACACCTAACTAATGCTGCTGGTACCCCTAAAAGCCTAGCTAATTTCCCATGCATTAATATAGAATCTCCTATAATCAGAACTCTTTCAGGTTTTCCAGTGGGTGCTTCACTGAGGCGCGCAAACCTGTAAGACACGTGAAGTGGAGAGGAGTGGCACTCCCCCATGGGCAAGCCTTAGCATTAGCTTTGGCTCTGTGCTTATCCCACCAAGTTTTCACCCATTCACCATACTGTGAGGGCTCTAATGCTGGAGCTGGGGGATTACTAACTCTCCTTAGGCATCCAGACTTTCCCCTACAGACACTACGCAGCTTTCACTCTCACTAACCCTCTCTAGAGTCTGGCTGTGCATCTATAATGCTGCAAACTCCTCTGTCAGTGAGCTAACTTACTAAACATTACAAGTAAAGCTATTACTAATGATGGAGAAGGAATGACTAAACATCCTGTACTAAACACACTGAACAAGCTGAATGTTTGCCATGATAAAAGTTTAACGTACCTTAGATGAAGATTTGTTGATAATATTTTTAACAGATCCAACTTAGATGGCCTCCACTTACTGCTTTTAGTCAGGGAGAAAAAAAGAAAACGTGTATTCTCCAAAAAGAAAACAGAGAAAAGAAAACATGGCAAAAGGAAAAAAAGTGTAAACACTTCAAAAATAAAAGAATAGCACAAAATTACTGATGAAAAACAGAAAAAAACATGCTTACCTTAAGCACCATCAGGGGCAAGAACTTCCGGAAAATGATTCAAAACCAGGAACAACGTCACCAATTATGACCTCAATCTGTATCACGGATTTTGCCATTCTTTTTATAGGACATTTGATGTCATCCTACGGATGTTGAGTGACATTTGAAGGAGTTGACAGTCATCCGACACTGAATGATCATCTGATCAGAAGGACACTAGAGAGTCATTTTCACCCTCTGGCAGGCCATAACCTTGTTGTCTCCAAAGTCTGCTGCTTGACCTTATTCTTATGAACTGCTAGCTTTGAATTTTTTGAGGATGGAAATAACCAACACTTTTCATGTTCCTCAAATGCATACCTATAAAAACTAAGGTTAAACTAAGGTAAAACTAAGGTTGGGATGGTTACTTTAAAAATGTACTCCAATACAATTACTAATTACCCAGTAACCTAATCTTGTTGACACAAAATTAAAGGAATTTAACTGATTACTTTCCATTACTTTTGGATTACCTCAATTGCAAACATATGCAAATATATTGTTCTCCTTTTCTGATTTAAAGACAAAATAATGGAGATTTTTCCTCCCAGTGAACACATTTTTCCACCAGAGGCCATGGTAATGAATCTATATCATTATATAGTTATTATAATATTATAATATATTATTATTATTTTATTATATGCTATAATATTAGCTATGATTCCACTTGAGACCAGAGTGGTGCTGGACCAGATGTAACAAAACAGGCCCAAACCACGAGACTACCACCTCTATGTTTCACAGAAATTGTAAGGTTCTTATGCTGTAATTCAGTGTTTTCCTTTCTCCAAACATAACACTTCTCATTTAATCCAAAAGTAATATTTGCTTATAAGGGTAATTGGTCTGTCAAAATCAGCAGCACTGTTGGGGTATAATGTGGGAAACTGCAGATTATTCATGAAATAATGCATTGTATCTGTAAACTATTAAACTATTGACCAAGACACCCCATACAATTTTTCCTTTTACCAAATTTATCATTAAGAGAAAATCTCAAGTTGATGTGACAAACTAATTTACCTTTCTAGGCTTATTTTCATTGGCAATGGCCATAAGAGATAGAAAGTTATTTATAGCATATTAAACTGATTTTAATGGCTAGTGTTATGTAAGTCTATTTACATAAACATAAGCATAGTATCTGCACTATAGGCAAATATTTTCTCTTTCCTGATCTCAATTGGGGGCAGACATGGCCTAAAGGTTAGAGAAATGGGTTTGGGACTGAAATGATACCCATTCAATTCCCTAAACCAACAGGAAAAGATGTGTGTGTGAGGGGAGGGAATGAACAACAGTTTCCCTTCCCATGGCTCAATTTGCCTTGAACGAGGCCCCTAACCCCTAACTGCTCTCTGGGACCCACTGGAAAGGATAATGCTCACTTTCATGGTCATTAGTGGAAACTTAAAAAAAAAAAACAACAGTAGAACAACAACAAATGTTTCACAACAGCACCTTAGGATTTACAGCAAATGTCTGGCATGGCTAGTGCTAGCAATTCAAACAATACTGACACTGGTACTGACGAAGCCAATTTTTTATAACATTTGAAGCTTTTATAAGCAAATCAGTACAGATTCCAATGATAAAAATCACATCTTTCAGTTAGAAACTGTAATGAAGTCAGTGGTGGAACCAGTACCAGCCGGTAATGTATTTTATATTTTTGAACTGCTTCATTATTTGGTTAATGCTGTCTAAATATAAATAAATAATATTTTCATTTACATTGCATATATGGTATACCTCTTTTTTCTGTATAATAATAAATATTATTATTATTAGAGCTGAATTACATTTGCGAAACGATCTGTCCTGCTTTATGATATATTAAGTGGTAGAACACAATGTTTTTTTCTTGGCTTTTATAAGTAATCTCTTTCTGTGATTCTATAGTAGTAAACAGTAATTCATTTGTTTGGAAAGTGTCAATGATAGGGGACTGGGGATGGATGGGTAGGAAGCGGTTCTACTGAAAAATAGCAGCTCATTACAAAACTTGGAATGAAATGAACACGAGATTCAAAATTGACGTTCATAAATTGATAGTTCAACATTGAAAATCCTGAACAATGAACATGAACTAGTTCATTTTAATGTGTGTGAGCTGGACATTGAGTTAGCTCTTGTTATGTGCGAACATAGGTGATAATTAATGAAATAGTAAAAGAGAAGGTGCAAAGTTTTGAAAGTGTGGACTTTGTACCAACTAAGAGTATTTCAGTTTTGGACCCATTTAATTTAAGAAAGTTATGAGAGAACCATACTTCTACTTCCTGTATTGCTTTCAGAAGAGGTTCAGGTGGAAATGCACTATCAGGTTTAGCTGAAAGATAAAGCTGAGTATCATCAGCATAACAATAAAAATTAATACCAAATTTCCTAAGGGCAGAAGGTAGATAATAAACAAAAAGGGACCAAGGACCGAACCTTGAGGGACACCAATACTAACAGGAGATGGGTCAGATGTAAAGGTCTTTAGCTGTACAAATTGGGTATGATTAGAAAGATAAGATGTGAACCATAGGAGTACTGTATTGTTTATACCAATAGAGGCTAAACGATTTAGCAAAATATGATGAGAAATTGTATCAAAAGCAGCAGTTAGATCAAGAAGAATTAGTATTGATGATAATGTAATGTAATGTAGCTCTACATCAGTCACATTCTTACTGAGGGGTTGTCTGTAATGGACACTTTTAGCTAACTAACTTTACAAAAGATTGTTTCAGTCCAGTTTACAAAAGAATTTAGAGCAACTGGTTGGGCAGCACCATGACTTTCACTGTAACAACATACCTGTTAAAAGGTAATCATGTCGGAGGGTTTGATTTGAGTCTGCAGTTTCATTGGAGCATGAGTTCTAATGGCCGATAAGGATGATGCTGTAATCATAAAACCAAAGGTAAAGAAATAAATAATTCCTTACACAGTTGAGATTCTAGAGCAATAGGGCTTACAAGGTTCACAGTACATCATCCCTCTATCACTGCCTGCTTGCAAATGAAAAACCTGGACTTATGTAACAGATCCCAGAATTCCTGCCTCTGGCAGACTAGTCCACCTTAACTAAAATGACAGGCTGAATATTGTTAGGTTAGCATCATTTCATTCAGGTTAACATCATTTCTTCATAATTTTTAATCAAGTCTTTGGTTGAGTCTTTCCTGAGTAAGTTCTAAGTTACTAGTCAGCAGCAATTCAGACCAGTCTGTCCATTCTCAGATGATTTAATTGCATAATTTTATGCATTCCACTGCTGCCATATAGTCAGCTGATTAGATAATTGCATGAATGAGTAGGTGTCCTAATAAAGTGCTCTCCGAGTGTATGGTTGGCCATTCTAAGCTAGGTCATCGCTTACCACCAAGCCATAAGAATCTTCTTTAGTTAAACCATTTGGACACCATTTGGTGTTACTTTAGCCAAACAGCACTGCTTGTAGAGGTTACGCATATTAATACATTTTAGCTAATGTCGGTCTGATCCTAAATGAAATTCTTAAAAGATACTGTGGTCAGATTATAATCAATTAGCTCAGTTTCTATCGTATGGTATGCCATATGCTTCAGGGTTAGTAACATTTTTAGCATACCGGTAGGGCAGAAAAAGGTAGTGTGAATGAACTCCCCAAAAAGGACACTCGTACACACAAAACAAGTTTGGTTTATTTTGGTGTCGTGACAATTTACAGTGCTTACCCTCAAAACTCCAGTGTACAAACAAACAGGCAAAACAGGACAAAATGCCAGGTGGAGGCGACCCATCCTGGGCCTAGCTATGGGTGGCACAAAAGCAACGAGCTTAGTATACACAACCAAGCTAACCTACTCTGAACCCTTTTGACACTAACTGAAACTAAAAGAGAAATAAAAAAAAAACTAGCAACGCTGTTCTGACCTAGCCATAACCAAAAGATAGACAAATTGGCACGCACCCTTTTCCTAGTGCGTCTAGACAGAGGTGGGCCTATGTATTGCAAATGTATAGGCACACCCAGGTATTTCCTGGCCAGTACTCAGCGGCGGCACACCTGCTTGGGGGACGGAACCGTGCTCAGCAAACCACCCTGTGTGATATCACACACACACACTTTCTTACACCTGCACTGTGGCGCAGCAAACAGCGACAGCAAAAAAGTTTCTATCATGGTCTGTGCTAGTTGGAACTACAAATACACAACACAAGGCGATATTCGCTTTGGAAAGACCGGACGAGCGAATCAACAAACGTCACTCCCATCTGTCGCCTTTGTTCTCCCCCCCTTCTGGTTCCCGCCAGCTGGTTTAAAAACCTGAAGCTCCTCCTTCTCGGCACAGGGATTGGTCACCTCCAGGGTGACATCACGGCATGGGGCGGCTCCATTTTCCAAAGCTCTGCCTACAAGACAGCACAGTAGACAAAACATACAAATACAGGCACTGTCCCGTAACACGCCCACCCACAAAAAGACAACTCGTTGGCGAGCTACTCCTTAAGCCCTGGAAAGAGAATCTGTTATCACATTATCAGATCCTTTCTTATGCTTAATTTCTAGATTGTAGTCCTGTATAATTAAAGACCACCTCTTGAGTCGTTGGTTGTGGATGTACATTCTCATTAGAAATACCACTTGGTTGTGGTCAGTTAAGACTGTAACTGGCCATGAGGTAGTGTAATACCATTAGTAAGGCTAAGGTCTCCTTCTCTGTGGTAGAATACCTTAGCTGATGTTTGTTAAACTTATGAGAAATATAGCAAACTGGATGGTCATTACAACACTACATGTTGCAACAACACAGCTCCGGCTCCCCACTGCACTAGCATCAACCTCTAATTTGAAAGGTTTAGAAAAGTCTGGAGCTGTATGAACAGGAGCAGTACACAACAATGCTTTAACATTTTAAAAGGCCTTCTGACAATCCTGAGACCAAGCAAATGGGACAGAAGTGGATAAAAGCAAAATAAGTGGGTTGGCAACAGTAGCAAAATTTCTGCAGAAATCTCTGTAATAGCCAATCATCCCCAAGAATTTGCGCAGTTCTATTTGTGTTTTAGGTACGGGATTCTGCACAACTGCATTAACTGTCTCCTCG
Source organism: Notoglanidium maculatum (assembly GCA_030068355.1). Lineage (NCBI taxonomy): Eukaryota > Metazoa > Chordata > Actinopteri > Siluriformes > Auchenoglanididae > Notoglanidium > Notoglanidium maculatum. The sequence goes on from JAQQZX010185374.1 coordinate 11,133, forward strand.
ATAGGGTGAACATGTCCTCGACCAACTTGTTTACCCAGGTATGTCATGGTCGCTTGAGCAAACTTACATTTTGCCAAATTTACCATCAGGTTAGCCTCAGCTAGCCGGCTAAATACCAGGTTTAAGCATTCTTAATGCGGGCCCCAATCCGCTGAAAATACCACTGCATCATCTAGATAGGCCACACAATTAGGCACATCAGCTAAAAGAGTGTTAACTAAGCGTTGAAAGGTTGCGGGAGCATTTTTAAGACTAAAAGTCATGACCGTATATTGTAGAAAGGATTTAGGGGTTACAAACGCAGACAAGTCAGAGGCTTTGGGAGTGAGTGGGACTTGCCTTGGAATATCCCTTCAAAAGGTCCATCTTAGTTACGAAATGTGCAGAACCAATACTGTCAACACAAGGCAGAGGAAATGAATCAGACACAGTGACAGCATTCAGGTTTCAGTAATCAGTACAAAACCTTATCAGGTTTCTTGATAAGCAAACATGGAGAGCTCCATGGACTTGCACTTGTTATTGCTAATCCATGTTCCAACAAATATTCAACTTCTTTATGCATAATTAGGCATTTTTCCATGTTCACACGATAAGCAGGCTGTTTGAGTGGGGTGTTAAGCGTAACTTTAATGTCATTCTGAATTACATTAGTCTGAGTAGGCACATCGCAAGTAATCCTGGGATATGTTCGGAGCAATGTCACAATATCTTGCTGCTGCTGAAAAGGTAAATGATTTACTAGGGGTGATTGTTTTGAATCCAGTTGAGCTAGGAGTTCGGAGTTTGATAATCGTGTGGTATTTAACAAAGAGGATCGGTGGACTAGCCCATCGTCGTCCTCTGTCCCTGAGTAAGACACAGTCGGACAAACATCAAATGCCAAAGTGACAGACAACACACCACCTTCAGTAGGACGTGCAGACGCGTCTTCAGCAGACTAATACTGCTTTTTGACAAGTTTCACATGAGCGGCAATGAGCAACCACATCTTTGCGCATGGCAGGACAGAAAAAATTAAAATATGCGAGTAGGTCTTAGCAACTCCCAAATGACCAGACCATGGATTATCATGACTAATACGTACACTAGAGGACAAAACTATCATTACAATACCACAATCTGAAATTTGGCTCTTGCAGGACCATCAGCCATAGAGGACCACTTTTGCATTAAAAACCAGCATCTAAAAAGTAGGTAACCTGTTTCTTTTCCACTTCATCATGGTCACAGACAGACTCGAAACACCTGGTCAAGCTATCATCCCGCCTTTGAGCTGAAATCAATTTCTCTCAAGAAATAGTTTCACGAGACAGAGGAGACAAAGAAAATACCTCTTTTCCAGGGTACTCATGTGGTGATACAATCATCTCATTGTGAACTAAGAAAGTGTCAGATAAATCTACTTCATCCTCAGAATGTTTTGTTTGGGATCTGGTAGTCATACAAGCAGGAAATGTGTCACAAACACTACTCCCACCATTTTTCTCTTGTTCAATTTCTTCTGGTAGATCAGAAACTATCAAATCTGGGACTACTTTGCCACCAGCAAAATCATTGCCCACTATAAGATCCACACCTCTGACAGGTAACTCTGCTCTGATTCCCATTCTGATTTTTCCAGTCAGTAACTCGGAGTGAAAATATATATCATGTAAAGGCACCTTCATGTAAGTCATATCCAGACCTTGACAAAGAGCATACGATCCTATAAAGGTTTCCTCAGATAACGGTAACACATCCTCACGAATAAATGATAGAGCTGCCCCTGTGTCACATAACAGGACCGGGTAGCATCATCCGAACCCAGAAAGGAAACTTTGCCATTTCAACATCTCCGGGAATCTTATCAGGAGTCGCTGCCTTAATCAAACCCACGCTTTTAGTCTGTGCCGCCGATTGTCGTTCCTGCTTACGTCTTAAAACTTCACACTCAGCAGCTCTATGTCCTATTTTATGACAGTAAAAACACAGTAATTAAGATTTATTGTTCATACGCACAGTGGTATGTCCACCACAAGCCTGTCCAGTTTTAAAACTGGGTTCACTGGAGCTCCCGGCCACCCTCCTAGACAAGTTTTATGAGTCAACAAGAACTCATCCGCTAACACAGCAGCTTGAGAGAACGTTATCACTTTACTCTCCTTTAAATGCACTGCTACTTGATATGGCAGAAAATACTCCAACAGGATCAGTTCTCTCAATGAGTACTTATCAGACACATTAGTTGCCACAAGCCATTTATCAAACTAGAGACTTTTCTCTCTAGCAAACTCCACATAAGATTGAGCCGAAGTCATTTTAAAGTTTCTAAACTTTTGACGGTAAGTTTCTGGGACAAGCTCATAAGCTCGCCTTATAGCAGCCTTCACATCATCATAATTCATGCTGTCGGTAATGGATAAGGCCGAACACGCTGGATTAAGGCAGAACGGGCTTTCCCCACGAGCTTACACTGGAGTAACAAAGTCCACAACTCCTTTGGCCACTGAAGGGAAACAGCAATACGCTCAAAAATACTAAAATACATGTCCACTTCATCTTCATTAAAAGACGGCACCAAAGCAATATGTTTACTATCTGCAAAGTTAGATCGCGTGTCCCCACTTACCGCTGGATTTGGCGATGCATGTGGAGGGACGGGAGAGGCAGCCAGCACGGGCTCAGTGGAAGGCAAACCCGGCAGAGGATTAGGTGTTGAGGCGATCTCCTTCGCCTTCAAGTCCCATTCTCGAAGTCGAATTTCCTTTTCCACCTCCAGCTCCATCCTCTGAGTAGCCAGCTTAAAGTCATACTCGGCCCGTCGCTGATCTGCTCTCTCTGCACGCTCCATCTCCAAACATGCCAGATGCACTTTCAGGCGTGCCTCATCTTTAGAGCCAGATGATAACGGGGACAACGGATCAAATCGAGGCAAGATTGCTTTGGGCTTAGAAGAGGATATCCCCGCGCCATCCATGTTAACTGGAGTAGTCAGCTCCAACCGCTCAACAGATCAATCATCCTTATGGCACATGTCTAGCAGTTCCCAGCTAGGGGCACTTACAAATCGATGCACACTAAACTGAGCCATTTAATTACACTGCGCAAAGCCATCTAAGCCATTAACAGACCCAACCATGTACCACGAATTCTCAAAAGGTGAACCGCACTTCCTAAACTAAAGTATCTTCAGGGCGCTTATGAGGTACACAAACTGGCCCCCACGCCTTTCCTAGTGTGTCTAGACAGAGATGAGCCTACGTGGTGCAAATGTATAGGCGCGCCCAGGTATTTCCTCCATGCAGATCGTCAAGAGTACCAAATTCCTTGGTGTTCACCTGGAGGAGAACCTCTCCTTATCCCAAAACACCAGCCCAGCAGTGCCTCTACTTCCTCTGAAGGCTGAGGAAAGCCCATTTCCCACCACCCATCCTCACCACCATACAGAGGGACTATTGAGAGCATTCTGAGCAGCTGCATCACTGGCTGGTATGGAAACTGCACTGTAAGGGCTGCATGGTTACCAATGAATCCATGTAAGTTTGTTTGGCTTGTTTTAGATTTAATAGTAATTTGGTAAATTATGTGAATGGAAATATAAAACTATTTTGTGTACTGTTTCATGTAAAAACATTCATGGGCAGCCAGACAGAAGTGTGCATGCACCGAGGCATACTACAAGGTGCACAGCTGGGAAAAAGCTGTTCCTTGGAGAGGAAGATGCGCCATTTCTTCCTGACTCATGGTAAGTGGTTTGGACAGTCTTACACTCGGTAGTAGTGCACAGTTTTTAAAAAATGATGTGAAACAACATGTAAAATGAAAACTTTGTCTTGCAGTGATGAGCAGTGAGGAAAAAGAAAGGCCAGTCACAGCACTCGAGCAAAGGATGGGACGAGGGACAACAAGGGGTTTGTTTGTGATGTGCCACTTTGTCTCCTTTAAGAAAAAGTTGCATGTTCATGCCTTTATCTTTATTTTTTGACAAAGTTGCTTGTGTGCTGCCACTTTGCCCACTTTGTCCCAGTCAGAATTCTGGATCCCACAGATTGGCTGTGTGCCCATGTGGCACACAGATTACAATCAAGTCAATCGATCAATTACAGATACTCCTGACCTCAACTGTTTATTTGTTTAAAGCACACTTGTCCACATAATCAATTTCTTCCATTCCAACCTCTCCACCACCATGGGCAAGACCAAAGAACTGTCAGAGGATGTCAGGGACAAGATTGTAGACCTGCACAAGGCTGGAATGAGCTACAAGACCAACAGCAAAAAGCTTGGTGAAAAGGTGACAACTGTTGGTGCGATTATTTGGAAATGGAAGAAATACAAAATGATCATCCATCGCCCTCGTTCGGAAGCTCCATGCAAGCTCATGCCTCATGAGGTGAGGATGATCATGAGAAAGGTGAAACAGAACAAAACTATATAGGAGCTTGTTAATGATCTGAAGGCAGTTGGGTCCACAGTCACCAAGAACACCATTGATAACACACTATGCCGTAATGGACTAAAATCTTGCAGCATCCGCAACGTCCCCGTGCTCAAGAAGGCACATGTTCAGTTTGCCAGTGAACAGCTAAATGATTCAGAGAAGTCTTGGGAGAAAGTGCTGTGGTCAGATGAAACCAAACTCGAGCTCTTTGGCATCAACTCTACCCACCGTGTTGGAGGATGAAAACTGCTGAGCATGATCCTGTTTTTCTGCAAAGGGTACAGGACAACTTCACCACATTGAGGGTCCAATGGATGGGGCCATGTACTGTAAAATCTTGGACGAGAACCTCATTCCCTCAGCCAGAACACTGAAGATGGGTCGTGGATGGGTCTTCCAGCAAGAAAATGACCCAAAACATACTGACAAGGCAACAAAGGAGTGGCTAAAGAAGAAGGACAGAAGAAAAAGAGTGGCCTAGCCAGTCTACAGATTTCAATCACATAGAAAATCTCTGGAGGGAGCTGAACCTTCGAGTTGCCAAGCAACCTAAAGGATTTAAAGAGTTTTTAAAGAGGAGTGGGTCAAAATCCCTCTTGAGATGTGTGCAAACCTGGTGACCAACTACAAGAAACATATCACTGTGCTTGCCAGCAAGGGTTTGTGTCATGTTTTGTTTGGGTATCAAATACTTATTTCTCTCAATGACATGAAAATCAATTTATAACCTTTATATAATGTGTTTTTTTTTCTGGATTTTTGGTGGATCTTCTGTCTCTCTTCATTAAAATGACACTACCATAAAAATTAGAGGCTATACATTTCTTTGTAAGTGAGAAAACTTACAAATTCATCAGGGGATCAAATAGTTATTTCCCACATTGTATTAATTGTTTAAAAAGTAATGTATCATATCACTGCACAACAAAGTTTTTGCTTCTTGAACACTGTTGGATATTTCTTATAGATTTTTGGGTGCTCATCACTAATAGCACATCAAAATTTACCCATCACATACCGTTTCAGAGAAATCTTCAGTTTTGTCATGATTTTTTCTTATATTTTTATCCAAACATTTTCGCTCCCGTAAGTCAACAACAGTTTGTGCAGCTTGGGCATGTCCAGGCATAGAATCAGACCAGGTTGGAAGCTGTTCTGTGGAAGTTGACATCCTCGGCATGCATTGGCAGGTATCAACGAGCTTCACGCTGTCTCAGCATGCTATAAAGGTGGCTTGTATACACTGATCCTGCTCATTTGGTTAATATAGATAGTCAGTGTGTATGAATAGTATCAGTATAGCATCCATAGCAATATAACATAGCTTATATTATATAACAATATAATATAGTTTGATGCTATATTTTGTTGTCGGGCGATATGTCTCATGCCAAAGAGTTGCACTATTCTCGACAGAACTGGCCACTCCGTAAAAAGTTAGTTCCAGGAAAGAAAAATGTGGCTCATGAATCGCTTGTTGACCCGGCAAAGATATTTTTGTCTCTTCTTCACATAAAACTGGGACTCATGAAGAATTTCGTGAAAGCACTGAACAAGGAAGGTGAAGGTTTTCGTTATTTAAGATGGATGTTCCCAAGAATAACTGATGCCAAGATCAAAGAGGGCATTTTTGTTGGCCCCCAGATCAGACATGTCAAGAGTGACGAGCGGTTTGAAGATCTGTTAGTTGGGCAGGAAAGAATTGCCTGGAAATCTTTCAAAGACATTGTTGACAATTTTCTGGGCAAATAGAGTACAATGCAAATTATGCCCTCCAACTGAGAAAATACTGTCATCATCCACATATTTGGTATTGAGGTAATCCAAAAGTAATGGAAAGTAATCAGTTACATTCCTTTAATTTTGTGATAATTAGATTAAGTTACTGACTACATTTTGTAGCAGGTAATTAGTAATTATATCGCAATACATTTTTAAAGTAACCCTCCCAACACTGTCTGGTCGTGTTATGGCTGATCGGTGCATAATGGTACATGCATGCATATATACGGACTATGTGCCCGAACAAATTTGGTTGCGTGCGGCGGAATAATACGCAGCAATGCGGCATATGAGTGAGGGAGTTGGAATCCCAACTTCAGATGGTATTGCTCAGAAGAAGAGGAGAGCCTTGAAGATGGAAGTGAAATTAGACAAGTGATTTTACAACTGTGTTAGGATAGGTAAGTGACTTAGGCTACGGTGTGTTTCAACTTACACCAAAGTTCAGGTTGTCACTGTCGTAGGAAAGAAATGTGTTGTAACCTGAGGACCCCCTGTAGATAGGATAGATAGATACTGATACAATCTATACAGATTGATTGATTTGTACATTAAGTACATAAGTTTATAACCAGAATTTATATTTTTCTGTAAAGCTGCTTTGTGACAATGTCCATTTTCAAAGGCAATACAGAAATAAAATTTAATTGAATTAAAGCCCTCCTAGTAATCCAGCAGCATTGTGTCAGGGACACAAGATTTGCCTACGTGCTCCACACTGCAAAGTGGTTTTCCCACCTAAATATGGACAGTTTGGGTGGCTGTGAGAGGAGAGGTTCAAGACGATGGCAAGATGATTAATCAAAGTGAAGATTCCCTTTTAACCAATACTTGATTAGCACCCCATACTCCTCTCAGCACACAGGCGCCAAGCTAGGCACGGAAAGACAGTGACCCTTTGCAATGGCAATTTATTCTTTGATTTATTCAAAACAAAAAATATGGTGTCAGTATGAAGAAAGAAGCTTCTAAAAAATAATAATAAAAAAACCCTTTTGTTGTTTTCATGTCGACTACAAGCTAGTGCTATTTATGTGTATGTGTTTCTGTGTGGCGTATGTGGGATTTGCAGGAAACACTGCGTGAAGCATATCTAATGTTGGTGGAAGGGCTAAAAGAGGATCAAGGATCTACTACCAGTCATTGGGTATACACTGGTCCCCAAGATACTAAACCTCATCCTTGGCCATCAGGATTCTTCTGTCTTTGCTGTCATCACCACACAAAAGACTGATAGCACATACAAAACCAAACCCTCATGCACCATGAGTGATTGTGAGAAAATCACAACCATTGGTTACATATTGTATAATTTAATGTATGTGTCCATTGGTCCTTGGGGTTATCCTATTAAGACTCTTAAGAAATTAACAGGGAGCAGAGGAATTTTGAGAGTTACTACTTGTTTAGTTAAAATTGAAACACTTTACATGAGATTTCAAAACACAATCTAGACACACATAATAATGGTGTGCCATTACTCCAAACACACCCCCTAACGCTGTTGCTACTCCCCTGTATCCTCATATGTCTGACTGTTATTTAAACTTGAACCCCTCTATTGTTAATTAGTCATTATCTTGCTGTGTTCACACCCTGCAGGAGCATGCTGGAATAAACTCCAAAACCCCTGACTTGCCTCTCTGGTCCTCCTTCAAATTTTTTGGTGATTGAAACCGATCACACGGATTGCTCAAGTTAACAATGCCTGGCTAGTCTCCTGGTGGCAATATAAATCATCCTATAGATTTTCGATGATATTCAAGTCAGCTATTACAAAACATTGTACTTCTCCCTCTGCATGAATGCCTTTGTATATTTTGACCTGTGTTTTTGGTCATTGTCTTGTTGGAATATCCAACCCGTGCTTAACTTCAACTTTGTGATGATACTTGAACATTATCCTGAAGAATTTGTTGATATTGGGTTGAATTCATCTGACCCTAAACTTTAACAAGGGCCCCAGTCTCTCATCACCCTGCCATACAGATGTTCTTTGTGCAAATTGCCTCTCCTGTATTTTTCTGGGCCTGCCAGACCTGGGTTTAACATCAACTGTGCCTGTGGCCTTCCATTTCCTGATTACATTCCTTACAGTTGAAACTGACAGTTTAAACCTCTGGGATAGCTTTTTGTAGCCTTCCCCTAAACCATGATACTGTACAATCTTTGTTTTCAGATCTTTTGAGAGTTGTTTTGAGGATTCCATGCTATCACTCTTCAGAGGAGAGTCAAAGAGAAGCACATCTTGCAAATGGCCAACTTAAATACCTTTTCGCATGATTGGACATACCTGTCTATGAAATTCAAGGCTTAATGAGCTAATACAACCAATTTGGTGTCGCAAGTAATCAGAATTGAGCAGTTACATGCATTCAAATCAGCAAAATTACAAGGGTACCCAAATTTTTGCACAGCCTGTTTTTCATGTTTGATTTAACTGTTATCTTTTTTGTTGAAAGTAGAGTAAATTATTATGCAGGCTGAGAGGGGTTCCCAAACTTTTTCATATGACTGTATTGCTAATCTTTCTCGCTCATGTTGATTTCTCCTCTTCAATATCAGACGGATCTGTTCATTTATTTCCACACAGGACACTCAGATACTTGTTCAGTCCTTTGTCATCTCAAGACTAGACTACTAGGCATCATGGACCCAGCCGCATGTGCGTGCTTTCTTTGTCTCTATCGCGCATAGCGCTTCCGCATTATGGCGCGAACTACACAGGACTACATTTCCCGTGAGTGCACACCCCCAGCCAGGTCACATGACCAGTAATTGGATGCTGGTGCTTCCAACCCTAGGACAATCAGCCCATGTTTTTAAGGACTCTGGGCTGCACTTCGGATTCGCGAAGCATTAGTTTAACCTCCGTCACGCTACTGCCAAGCCCTGATCCCCGTGATTGATTTCTTGTGTTTTGGACTCTGCAGTGTTTCTGATTTCTGTTTTCTTGGGTTATCTTTGATGTTCTGTTTGCCGATCGACTGATCCTGTTTGTTTATTGGATTTACTCTTCTGCTTGCCGTTATTGTACCTCTGCTTGCCTCATGTGTGTTTGTGTATAAATAAAACACAATGAGTTTTACAAATCCGTCTTCTTACCTGCGCATATGTCCCGCCAAACCTTGCACACGCGACACTACTGTAACGCACTCCTAGCAGGTCTATCTCTGAGCGCAATTCGACCCTTGCAACTGATCCAGAATGCAGCTGCACAACTCATTTTCAGCCTTCCCAAGTTCTCCCACACCACCCCATTGCTATGCTCCCTTCACTGGCTTCCCATAGCTGCCCTCATCAGATTCAATGTACTGATGCTTGCCTACAAAGCCAAAATTGGACCTGCACCGTCCTACCTCAAAGCACTATCACACCCCGCACTGCACGGTGCTCCCTCCGATCCTCCAGCACTGCTCGACTGGTTCCACCATCTCTCAAGGCACAAGGAAGCCATGCATCTAAACTCTTCTCTGTTGTGGAACCTAGGTGGTGGAGTCTACTTCCCCTAGAGATGTCCAAACAGCTGAGTCACTGGGTTTCTTCAAATGATGACTAAAGACCTACCTCTTTCGGAAGAACTTGGACTAGTACTTATTCTTCACAAAAATATATATAAAAAAAGCAGTTCCAATTAGAAAGTTTAAGCTTGATTTTTGTGGCTGATTGTAGAGTTAAGGGTGACAGGGAAGTTTAGTGGTTATCTCTGCTGTCTCACAGCAAGAAACGTCGAGGTTTGATCTCCAGGTTGACCAGGGGCCTTTCTGTGTATAGTTTGAGATAAGATATGTTGAGTTGGGTGCTCTGGTTTCCTCCCACTGTCCAATGTCATGTGGATTAGGTCAACTAGCCATTGTAAATTGCCCATAGATGTGTGAGTGTGAATGGTTGTTTGGCTCTGCAAAACTCTGCAGACCCTGCCTCTCACCCAAAGTCAGCTGGGATTGGTTCCAGCATCCCCCACCACCCATAATGGATAAGCGGCATATAAAATTGATGGATGGATTTAAGGGTCATCCAAAAGAAAGTATCATTCCTGACTCACCATTGTCTTGTGAGTGAGTCGAGTCTGACATGGAACTGCTCTCTGATTTAAGGGTTTCCTCTGCAATGAATAAAAAAATTATAAAAAGAAAATCATAAAAACTGAATTTAAGAAAAAAAGGTTAGAGTAGGCTTGAATAGAAATAATAGCAAAGCATGGTATCATAAAACAACTAGTCTATGTAGGGAAACAATGTTCAAGAAGTACACATATGCAGCCAGTTCCATAAATATTTGGACATTGAAACAGCTATTGGTATCTGTCTACCACCGAATAATGGAGTTCAAATTAAATCATGAATGAGATCAAAGTGCAGGCTTTCAAATTTATTCTAAAGGTATTTCCATCAAAATTGGGTGAACAATATGGGAGTTGCAGCATTTATTATACATGCTCCTCTAAAAATATTGGCAAGTCCAATTCTTTTGTTTTTGCTATACACTGAAGACATTTGTGTTTGAGATTAAAAGACGAAAATGAGACGAACATCAGAATTTCAGCTTTAATTTACTGATATTTAGATATAGGTGTGTTAAACTACTTAAAACATGGCACATTTGTTGGCAGACCACCAAATTACCAATTATTAGGTGAGTGATAGTTTATGAACAAATATGCTTTAAAGTAAATAACACTGCATATTTGGTTTCTTAAAAAGGATCTGCTATAGAAAAAGTATAGTAAATTACATATATTAGTTCTCTTATATAGTTTTGTGATTATATTGAAGAAGTATGCCTCTGTATTTTACATTTCTGGCTGTAGTAACATGACATATTTGATAGTTCGGATAAAGATACAAATTTTAATGCATCATAACTCTGAAAGTTTGATTTCTTTTAGATAAACACTTGGTAATCAAAAGAGTACTACAATATGAGAAATAAATATCAGAATTTGAAAGATCTGCCATGTTTAAATGTGGAGATGCATAGGGCCTATAGTGCGCCAAAGCATAAAATTATTTTTTATTTTTTTCAGAATTCAACAAGCTATAAAATGGTAAATGGGCAGTTGAGGAACTTCAGTTCCAATAATTGAAGTTGCAGTACTTGAAGACATCTTGTACCAAGGAACAATTCCTGAACATTTCAAGAATATAGCTTAAATAGTTCAAAAGTTAAGACTTTTAGAACTTCACAGTTTTTTCTATAATACCTGTTTTTGCAGTAAAATCCAAGCCATGCCCCACCCATTCAAGCCCCTATATCTCAAAGATACAAGGCTGAAATTAGCACACTGTTTATTGGGACTAATGACATTAATTTTTAAAATTTTCATGTGAAGCAAATCTCAGATGGTCAGTTGGGAAGCTTTTGGTAATATCATATGGCCTGACCCTATTCACACCTGGTCATGGAACAGCTGAGCAGCCAATTGTGCAATTAATTTTAGTCCTTTAAAAAGGAAGATAACACTAATTTCTGTTAATTTCCTATACCATTCATCAGATTTGGATGTGCATGCACTCAAAATGAAGCTGAAGGTTCTTTGAGCTGATATGTCCAAGTATTTGTGGACCTCACTGTATATACACTAGGGTGGTCCAAAAAAAAATGATTAACAGATTTTATTTCTCCACAAAGGGAATTGTATTCTTTTATATAAAAAGGAAAACCACACAAAATTTAACTGAAAACTAACTAACACTAGGGGTCACCCCAGCTCACTTTTTTAAAACTGCCTCGAAGCTTAAGATTATATTATAATTAAGGTTTATTGAACAAATAATGAATGGTCAATGCCATGTCAAACCTTTGATGCAGAAATAAACTTCTTTCTGTGGCTTGCCACCAAACAAAGAAAAAACTGCTTCTGTTCTTCATCCATCCATCCATCCATTACCACTTTATCCGTTATATGGGAAGCTTCATGTATGGGAAGGGCAAGAGGCAGGGTACACCTTGGGCAGGTCGTCAGTCCACCACAGGGTCAACACAGAGACAAACAGCAACACACGCTATTATTCACACCTATGGGCAATTTAGAGTAGCCAGTTGACCTAATCTGCATGTCTTTGGACTGTGGGAGAAAACCGGAGCCCCCGGAGGAAGCCCACACATGCACGGGGAGAACATGCAAACTCCACACAAAAAGGCACCCTGGGTGATCCGGGGATTGACCTTCTTGCTGTGAGGCGATAGTGCTAACCACCACACCACCGTGCCACCCTTCTGTTCTTCATCTTTTGTCAAAGTTTTGTTGTATTTTTCTATGAGGCTTATCCCTCATTCTGCTGCATCATTTACAACAGACAGTTTGGATGCTAGATTCCAAAGTTCTTTTAAAACTGGATCCACTCTGTCCACTGGAATCCACTCTGTGGGATGCTAATTCAGGAACATATTTGCTTTTGTTGATCCTCATTCAATCAAGAGATCAAAAAATAACAGTTGTTTGAAGATCAACTACACTCATTCTGCAAGAAGACAAGCTCTGGCTTTGTTTCTGTAGGAATTCTTGATATTCCTGATTTTTAAGTTTATTCATAACATCTTGTTTTGAAATGTCAAACTGTTGAAGTTAACTTTTAAAGATTTCTTCTTCCTGTCTATGACCTTCTCGTTGATGGATTTTGTTTCTTTAGGGACAAGTACCCTTTGTGTAGTTTCTTCAACTTTCTAATGCGAGTGTCCAAGCATTGTGTCGGTATCCCAATTCGATCCCATACAGCTTATCGTTGAATCACACACCAACTTATAGCCTTCTAATGAAGGTTTTCCTTCTTCAAAGTTATGAAAATTCTCCAACTGAGGAACATCTAGTCCATGTGCCAGTGTTACAGTTGATAGCTGACAGAATGTCTTCTCAAGGAGCCTGTTTTTGGGTGCATATCACAAACTAGATAACGCTATACAAACTAAGTATGCACAATCGCATACATACAAAAAACAAGCAAATAATGAATTCTGGGGTGACCTGTAAGTATTGTCCAATCAAGCTGAAATTTGACATGTGAGTAAGATATACCAAGTGGACAAAACTAAGACTTGTGGATACAAGATTTTTACCAGGATTTATTCTTTGCATGCTAATGTGGACCACCCTAAAGTACACACTTACACAAACCTATTTCGGAGTTACCAAATGTAAGGTAAATTAGTATCAATATATCCTAATATAATTTATATATGTGAATTTCTTATTCTATCCATTATACATTCCATACACTAGATACAATTACACAAACTTCTCGAGTTTGATCTTGAATTATATCTCTTTTATGAAGGTGCATCACCTGTGTGACATCCACGGTGAATAGTCCTCTTGTTCTGTAAAGTGTTTTTGTCCGACTCAGTGCTTTGACGGAGGGCACCACTGACCCCTTTCTTCATTTGTATTCTTTGACCTTGGTTCTCCTGCATACAATTAAAGTTGCTCAGACACAATAACATTTCATGTACTGAATAATAAATGCTTTATGTGGTGGGTTCAGAAAGAAATGTAATTTAGCATTACATTTCTGCCCTGCTCACACTGGCTTTCCAAATAAAGTATTTGCATGTATGTACTCCCACACACTTCAGATTATGTAAACAGTCTGCACCCACTTACCTTAACCCAACACAGTTAAAGCAAAAAACTACCATGGTGTAACATCTTGCCCAGACATTTCCCATCCAGACTACTAGAGGACACCCTCCCCTGAATTTTGAATCACTTCTTCACTTACTCCACTCATTTCCTGTTTGTCACACATAAAACATATTATACTCATATCAAGCTTTGCAATTTGCCAGTCAAATGTTGTGAGTTCTGAGTCCTGTATATCTTGGATATTATGTTCAGTGTATAACCTTGCTCATCTCATCTTGTCTCTGCCTGTTGCCTTATTTTGACATGACCTCTAATGTTCACCAGTTTGTTTGTTTTTTACTACGCTTTGGATTGTCCTATGAAATTTTCTGCTGTCTCAAGCTTTTTGGTGCCAACCTGGCTGTTTTGACATTACCCCATTTGTAGTTTACTTGCAATGCATGCAAATGGATCCTTCTTACCTCACTGGGCCCTGTGTTACAGAAGGCTTCACCTAACACAAGGAGACCAAAAGTGTTCCTGCAATGCATTCATTTTGCTCTTCCAGAAAAATGATGGTTCACTTGGCAAATGTAAAGGATTTTGTGCCATTCTGTGTGCTAGTACACTCTACCAAAAAAACGTACCAGAAGTGCAATCAGGTATGTGTTAAATCAACCCTACCCAAGTTTTGAACAAAAACTTTGTGATGTCTGTCTTGAGTCTGAGAAAGGATGCTGAAGAAAAACTTCTGCTATTAAATTAAGATAGATAATCTCCAGCCATTCATGGAGACATTTATAACTTTCCATACTAGGGCTGCAGAGAGTGAATAGAACAACAGTGTTCAAGTAAGGCCTCGCTGATGGTCTGAAGTGGAATGTATGCAGCATACAGAGATGACTCTCTTTACCTCAACCAGTTTATTCAGATTGCCATCTCTTAATGTCATGGAACTTGCCTTGAGCAATAATTCTTTGACCATAACAAATCACAAGTGACATTGAACCTATGGAGATTGCTTGAGTACTCTCAAGAGTGGTTGCACTCTCATGATGAAATGGAGAAGCAAAATCCAGGCTCTGCCTATACTGGAAAATAACGTACACTTCTGAATCACTTGCACTCTCAGGCCCGAAAACAAGAACCTGAAACTGGTGAGCTGCACGCTTACACGTATGATTGAGAGAAAACACATTACCTGTCAAGTTATCCTTATATGTTGTTGACTCCATTGCAGCTTGTAACTTTTTACAGTCATATGAAAAAGTTTGGGAACCCGTCTTAATTTTTTGGATTTTTGTTCTTCATTGGCTGAGCTTTCAAAGAAGAAACTTCCTTTTAATATATTCCATGACTTATGGAAACAGTAGCATATCAGCAGTGACATTAAGTTTATTGGATTAACAGAAAATATGCAATATGCATCATAACTAAATTAGACAGGTGCATAAATTTGGGCACCCAAAATTTGAAGATTTCGACCTGTGTTTTGGGTCATTGTCTTGTTGGAAAATTCAACCCCTACATAACTTCAACTTTGTGTTGATGCTTGAACATTATACTGAAGAATTTGTCGATATTGGGTTAAATTCATTCGACCCTTGATTTTAACAAGGGCCCGAGTCCCTGAAATAGACACACAGCCCCACAGCATGATGGAACCTCCACCAAATTTGACAGTAGGTAGCAGATGTTATTCTAGGAATGCGGTGTTCTTCCTCCACCATGCAAAGCACTTTTTGTTATGACCAAATAACTCAGTTTTTGTCTCATTAGTCCAAAGCACTTTGTTTCAAAATGAATTTGGCTTGTCTAAATGAGCTTTTGCATACAACAAGCGACTCTGTTAGTGGCATGAGTGCAGACAGGGCTTCTTTCTCATCACCCTGCCATACAGATGTTCTTTGTGCAAATTGCGCTGAATTGCCGAATGATGTACAGATACACCATCTGCAGCAAAATGTTCTTGCAGGTCTTTGGAGGTGATCTGTGGGTTGTCTACATCCATTCTCACAATCCTCCGCATATGCCGCTCCTGTATTTTTCTTGGCCTGCCAGACACCTGGGTTTAACAGCAACTGTGACTGTGGTTTTTCCATTTCCTGATTACATTCCTTACAGTTGAAACTGGCAGTTTAAACCTCTGAGATGGCTTTTTGTAGCCTTCCCCTAAACCTGTACAATCTGTACATACTGTACAGTCTTTGTTTTTAGATCTTTTGAGAGTTTCTTTGAGGATCCCATGCTATCACTCTTCAGAGGAGAGTCAAAGAGAAGCACATCTTGCAATTAAATTAACCTTAAATAGCTTCTCTCATGATTGGACTTGCCTGTCTATGAAATTCAAGGCTTAACCAGCTAATCCAACCAATTTGGTGTTGCAAGTAATCAGTATTGAGCAGTTAGATGCATTCAAATCAGCAAAATTACAAGGGTACCCAAATTTTTACACAGCCAGTTTTTCACATTTGATTTAACTTCATACTAAATACTGCTTCACTAACAATCTTTGTTAGAAAAACACCCCAGTACTCAGATTTTCCTAGGAAATGAAAGTAGAGTAGAGTAAATTATTTTGCAGACTGAGAGGGGTTCCCAAATATTTTCATATGACTGTAGATGAAGCCATGGCTCAGATGTTAAAAAGCAATCTTGTTCCTCTCAAAGGCATCTTGACAGCTCTAGAGGGCATTTCTTTAGGATGGGCAAAGGTTGAATGTGGATCCCATTCAAATGCACACAAGCATAATTCATGTTAAAACTCTCTCTTCTATGATCAAGTCCCCATTGTTTTAGGCTACTCCTGGCTGTCTAACCATCACCCCCACATCAAGGAGTAGATTTCTGAAACTCTAGCACAAGGCTACATCTACCTGTCCCATCAATAACCATGGTTACTTTTTGTAGAGTAAAATGATTCAGGCTTCTGCGATGACAACTAAACTAAAGTTCAGGTGAGAGACAGCAATGAATAACCATGGTTTTCAGCTGCACTCAGTCAGTTTTGTAGAGAAAATAAGGCAGCATTCAAGAGTAGAGACAGAATTCTCTCCAAAGAAGCCAAATGCAGGCTGGAGAAAGAGTTTGAAGCAGCAAAGAGACAATAGTCAAAAAGCTGAGGAGCCCCATTGCTGCTAGTGACTACAAGAATCACTGCCAACTCACCAACAACCTGAATGAGTTATAGTGTAGTTTTGAAAATGCAGTTTACACACTCTTGCCCTCTTCCCCCATTCTGCCTCTTGCACTTCTCCCCCTACTTATTTCACCATCAACAAGCAGTATTTTCATAGGGTTGTCAAGAGACTAAAGGTGAGAATCTCCAGGCCCAGATCTAGCCTCACCATCCACCCTTAAGCACAGTTGTGGACAATTAGGACCAGTCATCTTGTTCTCTGTAATCATGAAAGTCTCAAACCCCTGGTTCACCTAAAAGCTATTACTGCCCCTTTGCTGTATCCCCTGCACTTTTCATATAGAGCAAAGAGATCTGTCCATAATATTCAACCTGGCTCTGCCCTACATCTTGACAGACCAGGGAGCTATGCTAGACTGCTGTTTGTGGATTTCAGCTTTGATTTTTAACACCATAGTGCCAGAGCTCCTGCAGATCAAACTGTTCCAGCTATATGCGTAATTTCTCATCTGCTGGTGGATAAAATAGGAGACAGCGGGTATGGGTAGGAAAACGTCAGACACCCAAACAGGAACCCGAACCTCAGTACTGGTTGTGTGTGCTCATTCCTTATTTTCATTCTCTACACTAAAGACTGCTTCCTAAGGAACCATCTGGAAAGATCCTGAAGTTGACAGACAACACCACCATGGCTGGCCACATAATCAATGGTGTTGAGTGCATATAGGAAGGAAGTTGAGCAGCAGCTGATGTCCTGGTGCAGTCACAACCACCTAGTGCTGAACACCCAAAAGCAGGCTTTCATCAACTTTAAGCAGTGATTCTACTGCCATTTTGTCAACCAGACCCTAAACTATAATACATTGAGGAGGTCGATGCCTCCAAAAATGGAGTTAGGGTGGTCCTGTGACAGGGACAAGGTAGCATACTAGCTAATAGTAGCCCAGATTGTTAACCTCTGCAGAAAGAAACTACGATGAAGGAAATTGAGTTTCTTGCATAAACGCAGCATTGGAGGAATATTAACACTGGTTGGAGGATGTAAACTTCCTCTATCATTATCCCCACCAACCTCAATCCATATCAGATTTCAACGCTATCCTTTGTGAGTCTTTGCAGTCCCTGTACAATGGAAAAATCATGGAGGACATTTTGTGGGGGTCACCCAGATGACCCAACACCACAGGAGTTTTCACAGACAAAAGTATATGTATCCCAACCCTGAAAGAGAAAGTTCTGGTAAACTTTCTGAAACTTGCTGGTTCTGGAGAGTTCTGGAAATTTCTATTAGAGGACTGTCAGACAAGATGAACATTATTTGAAAGCCTGTTCAGTGTGTGCACAGTCTTGAACCTCCTGTCATTTCCCCACAGGCCTCCTAGAACCATTCCCCATTCTACAATGACCTTGGTCATACATTGCTCTGGATTTCATCACTGACCTCCCCAGTTCTCCCAGCCAGACAACAATCCTCAAAAAAAATTGATTGTTTCTCTAATACCTGTCATCTAGTTCCCTTGGGCATGCTGCCAACTGCCATGGAAACAGCAGCCTTGTTCATAAAGGTATTCATACTTTATGGCCTCCTTGAAGACAGTTTCTGACAGAGGTGTATAGTTTACTTTTCATCTGGAAAGTATTTTTCAACTGATTAAATATAAATGTCAGACTGTCCTCAGGTTACCACCCTGAGTCCAATGACCAAATAGACAGACTGGATCAGGAGATTAGAAGGTTTTTTCAGGCAAATTCAACAACATGCACAACTGAAAAAGATATAGTATAACTCTCTGGTCCATTTGTCCACTGGGAACACCCCCTTTCACTGTGTGCTGGGACAACACCTACCACTGTTTCCCTTATCTGATGGAACCATCCAACATCCCTGCAGTTGACAAATGGGTCAAGCGAACAAACTTGGGAATCAGCCCATGCCAGGCTACAAAGAGCCATAGGATGACAGAAAAGACATCACCCACATCAACCCATGCATCCTGGACAGATGGTCTGGCTACCAATGACCGACCTTCACCTCAAACTGCCATCATGACAGATGAAAGATATGAAAGACATGAAAGATAAGTTCCCATTTCATAGGTCCCTTCAAAATCATCAGACAGGTTAATACAGTATTTTACAGATTACAACTATGAACACATTACAAAACTGCACCCTCTTTTTTAATCTTTGTTCAGATTTTGTCTGTCTCTGTCATCCCACCAGATCACTAAAGTTGAGCCAGCTCTCACTTTGGAGAACAAGGGCACACCGGCATACAGGGCATACAGCCTCAAGACATGCTTCAACTCCAGGCAGCAGTGTAATATCATGTATTACATGGTAAACTGGAAAAGCTGTGAATCTGAGGTACATTCATAGATCCTAGCCAAAGACATCCTAAATCCTTCATTAGATCTTTTCTCAGAGAACAATCTGAGCACTCAGACCCAGAGGAAGAGCCCACCACAGGAAATGTTTGGCTTCAGAAGGGGTTTGGACCAATGCAAAGCCTTGCACTTTACATCTCGAGCTTTTTTGGTGCCGATCCTTACTGTTTCAACCTTGCCCTGTCTGTTCTAACAAATGGACCATAATTCTGCTTTAGTTAGCCCTGTTTTGTTATATATAGGTACTAAGTGGCTAACACATTTGTGTCTGTGTGAATTATAGCATTTGCATCCACAGCACCTTTTGGGAAGTTTGAAGCATTGAAAATAACAGCACTATATTTAAAAACTGCAATGGGGACATGGCCAAATTAAAGCCAAGCCTGTTATCTTATTAATTCATTTTATGGCTTGCAGACTGTTGTACTGTTAGAAATGTATAACCTATAAAGCATGTGAGGAAAAATTAGACATATCCTATTGTAGGGGTATGTAATGTGTAAAGGACCAGTTATGTAAAATTCCAATAATTTGTGTGACCACAAATACTGTGGTCCCAACTGCCTTCAGATCATTAACAAGCTCCTTCTATGTAGTTTTGTTCTGATCCCTCACCTTACTCATGATCATCCTCACCACATGAGGCATGATCTTCCATGGAGCTTCCGAACGAGGGTGATTGATGATCATTTTGTATTTCTTCCATTTCCAAATAATCGCACCAACAGTTGTCACCTTTTCACCAAGCTTTTTGCTGATGGTCTTGTAGCTCATTCCAGCCTTGTGCAGGTCTACACTCTTGTCCCTGGCATCCTTTGACAGTTCTTTGGTCTTGCCCATGGTGGTGGAGTGGTTGGAATGGAAGAAATTCATTATGTGGACAGGTGTGCTTTAAACAAATAAACAGTTGATGTCAGGAGTATCTGTAATTGATCGATTGACTGATTGATTGTGATCTGTGTGCCACATGGGCACACAGCCAATCTGTGGGATCCAGAATTCTGACTGGGTTGTAGGGTATCAAATACTTATTTCTCTCAATGACATACAAATTAATTTACAACTTTTATGTAAGACTTTCATGTAATATTTGTTTTCTGGATTTTTGGTTGATACTCTGTCTCTCTCCATTAAAAATAAACTACAGTAAAATTAGAGACTGTTCATTTCTTTGTAAGTGAGCAAACTTACAAATTCAACAGGAGATCAAATAATTATTTCCCCCACTGTAGCTCTGAATGTCTATTCTTGGTTTGAGCCCTAGGGTTTTCTTGTCACTGAGAAACCTGAAAGAGTAAACACCCTGATCCAGAACTGTCCACTCCAAGCAGGTTCTCATATTGGTTCTCATCCAGAGACTCTAGCTCTGGTACAAGCACAAGAAGGCATTTACTCCACAGTGTCCCTTATGGTATGCTGATCAGATAAGATCGGATCAGATCAGATATTTTAGGACTGCTAGTTATATGCTCAAAGCCATATTCAACTGCACACTCTTTCTTTTCATGTGCAGAGAATTGTAGGCCATAGTCACTTATTGTCTCTGGGATGCCATGTCAAAAGAAACATTGACTTCAAACAATCACATCACATTTGTGGACCTTGTTGGGTAGACCTGCATTATTTCTACATATCTATAGAAATAATCTAATACTAACAAATATGTACTGTCTCTCAGAGTGAACTCAGTTTCTGCCAGGGCCTGTCTGAAAGTTTGGTTGGCATCAGCGGTTCTTTTGCATTTGCCTTTTCTTTGATGCATTCTCTGTATTTAAGTACTAGTTAACTTATCTGACTGCTTAGTCCATGTCACCACACTGTCTGACTAGCACATTCTCTGTACTTTACCACCCACATGGTTACACTCATATATTTTCCCTTGTATGTCATTTCTTATGTTAGCAAGTACAAACCTAGTGCCACTCAGGAGAAGACCATCATGCACATTATAAACTGCTCTCTCTTGTCAATAGTGTTTGATCAGCCCTTGAAACTGGTTCCTGTCTGGCCAACCCTCCACACAATATTTCATGGCCTGGGTGCAAACACTGACAGCACACAGCTCGCAAAGCTCAGTCAATTGTCAGTATCTGTCACTTGTCAGGAGATTGTCCAGCAGAGACTCAATGTAAATATTATTATCATCCATCAGGTTGAGATCAGCAACATCTTTGAGTGGGGAGCATGAGTGTATGTCAGATGATGTGATGAGGCATTTTTTCAGGAATGTGTGTAATTGTGTAGGAGTACCTCATTAAGCACATCCTGAATCTCTGTATCCAAGGTGGCAGCGAGTCCAGAGCCTGCCACCTAGTAGATTCGCAAGAGGTTTATGGGCAGTTTCCAGCTAGAAGTCACCAGGAGTTTAATGTACAATATTTAAAAGAAACATGTTTTAAACCAAATTAGTATGTAGAATTAAATGGAACCCATCCTCCCAGATGCAGTTATGTACAGCCTTGTGTAACTGGCAGAGGAGGAGGCATCACAGTTAATTATAATGATAATGGAGGCAGTGTTAACCTGGATTTGGAAGCAGCCAAAAAACTACTTCTCTGCAGGAATTCAGAAGCTAGTTTTTGCCTCACACATTCATGTTAGCTACTGCACAGTGTTTTATCAATAATCTCCCAGATTTATCCACTTTGATTGGATCACCATTAGACCCCACAGAACTTGATCAGGCTGAATGCTTAGTCAGTGTTCCACTATACCCAAGATAATGTAGCTCCTCTTAAAAGACAAACAATTAGAGAGGAAAAAACTAGCACCCCAATATAATGATACTCCCTAAAAAAGACCACTCGGAAAATTAGAACATAAATGGCATCAATCTAAATTGGTAGTATTCCAATTAGCATGGACATAGAGCCTCATGAGCTATAGAAAATCTCTACGTTCTGCTAGATCAATGTATCTCTCCACCCTTATAGAAGATAATAAAACAAAAATAACCTGTGGCATTTTTTGTAGCATAATTTAATACTGTAACAAAATTAACTAGGAATATGACTACAAAAACATGCACATATTAAATTTGTAGTAAATGATTTTTTTAATGGCAAAATTGAAAATATCGGACAAGAAAATTTCAGACTATAAATTTAAAACAAGATAATTTCATAACTAACCCTGTAGATAACTATATCAGATCAATGATTAAAATGTTTTATCCTTTTTGTGAGAGTGAACTAATTTCATTAATTTCCTCATCAGAATCATCAACCTGTGTACTAGATCCCTTAGCTACATGTTTCTTTAAACAGAAACTACCAGAAGTAAATAGAAATAAGTTAAATAGAAATAACATTCATGAAATATTGCCTCATCATAGCACAGAGACAGCACTGGTTAAAGTAGTAAATTACCTACTTCTGGCCTCTGATCAGGCTTGTGTCTCCTTGCTTGACCTTGGTGCAGCTTTTGACACTATTCTTATTGATAGATTAGAATTAAGGGAACGGCCCTCTCCTAGCACCCGTCTTATTTGACCGACAATTATCAGTGTGTTGATGTAAATGGGGACTTTTCTATACATACTAAGGTGAAGTTTAGTGTTCTGAAATATTCTGTTTTATGCCCAATGTTTTTTTTATTATATATGCTACCTCTGGGTAATATTATGCATAAACATAGTATTAGCTTTCACTGTTATATTAACTACAATAGTAAATTATCAAAGTAAATTGGGTAAGAATGGGAACCTCTAAGATGTCTGTGGAAAAGTTACCTTTGACCTTGTGGGCACCCCTAACACTTAAATCAGTGTAGGGGAAGATAGTAGCTTCTATTATAGCAGGGTTTGATGTGACTGAGAATCATTGTCAGTGAATTTAGTGTGTGTGACAAAGTACAGCTTACTGATGCTTTCCAGCCCCAGATGAGGAATGAGACAAACATCATGAAGGTGTGGGAATTGAAAGAAGTTAATGATTAAGGAGTTGTGGAATAAAATATAAATGTATATACTTGTGAAGTGAAATAAAAGAGTAAAGGAGATATACACAGAGGAGTTTGTGAGAAAAATAAATAAATAAGTAAAATAATAGTAATAATAATATATGAATGATGATGAGTGAGTGAAATGAAGTGGACAACCATGTGAACAACCCTAAGTGGTTGAAGGATAGACTGCAATGAAAAGAAAGCATACTAGGGTAGTGGAAAGGAGGAAAGGATAAAATTGGTGAAACCCCAGTGCAGGTCTTGTGTAAGAAGAAGCCCTCAGTGAGGGAGCAGATTCAGAGGATGTTGAAAAAGTGGGCCCAAAGGACGAGGGATGCAAGTACTCGGACTAAGTCGCCAGATGAAGGCACTTTTGATGAAAAGGTGTGTGAAGAGATGAAGGTACTTATAAACATGTTTAAACCTAAAAATAAGAGTAAGAAAAGACTGAGGAAAAGGAGTTCTAATTATTGAGGAAGTTCTGGGAAGAAGGGTTGAGAAGAGTAAAGGAGATGCTGAAGAAAGAAGGCACTGAGGGAGTAACTCCCTTAGCCCCATCAGTGGCAAGCCCCCCACAATATGATCAAAGATTATATCTGGTTTTAAAAAGAAACTTTAAGATAGATTTAAAAACCAGCAAAGGTGAAGAAGCAGGAAATAAGCCCCAGCAACAAGAGGAAGAAGATGTCAGAAAGGGGAAAAGGGAAGATGATAAGGGGGAGTTCATAGGCGAGGAGGCAGGTTGGTTTCCAAGACAACGCCCGAGGGTAGGCAGAGAATATGAGCAGAATGCAAGTTAAAATGGAGAAAAGAATTATATATGTATATTCCCATATGAGGAAGCAGGTGTGACAGAGCAAAGAAGGTGTTGCTGGAGCAGTGTGGCGAGAGGAGTGTGAGCAGCTGAGAGAACAGCAAGCTGGGGAGAAGGAGAATATTAAGTGCAAGGAAAGCGAATGCCTGTCAGGAGGAGGAAAGAAGCAGAAAGAGTGGATGCCATCACCAAATACAGCTAGTATAACCCAAGTTCAAGTTCAAGTGGCATTTATTGTCATTTCAACCATATACATGTAGTACAGTATACAGTAAAACGAGACAGCGTTTCTCCAGGACCAAGGTGCTACATACAAGACAACAGCTTTAGCGCTGAGGGAAATGTGCACTCCGATAATGAATACAGCAGTAAATTCCCGCACAGTCCTACCGCGCAGAGCTACTTTCCTGTCGGCATGAAACGCAGTTAGCCCGGCTAGCTGAATAGCGGCGTCTGGAACTCTGTCACTGAGCCATGTCTCCGTGAAAACAATGACGCAGCAATCTCTGAACTCACGCTGGGTAGTCCGCTGGAGTCGGATACAGTCCAATCCATTGTCCAGAGAACAGACATTGTAAAATATTATGGTTGTTAGGGGCCAGTCGGCTAGGATTAACTCCTAGCCTTGCGCGGACCCCTGCCCACTTGCCGTGCTGCCGCTTCCTCGCACACCACTCTCGGCGAACCCTCCCCCGGCCGCCGGCATCAGACGACACCGAGGACTGGATTCCTGGTCTCCGTAGCAACCCGAGGACACGAAGCGTTTCCAAGAGGTCTTCCTGCAGGTCAGTTTTTAAGTATTTCTTTATATCCAGTAATGTTTCTCGTGAGTAGACATGAACACTGTTTATTTGGTGTCCATGTGCCGTTGGAGTCATGCCAAGAAAACAAAATAAAACAAAAAAGTACAATTTTCAGATCCGAAGTGGTCGCTGCGTGCTACGGTCGCGTCGCCATATGTCATAGACCCACCAGCAGAGATTAGAGAAGAAGCGACTGCTGGAATCGGAGGAGTTGGTGAGGCAGAATCTTGAGGAATTTACCAGGTCAATAGAAGAAGAGCTGCAGGAGGTGAATGAATCATTAGAGTGAGAGAGAAAAGAATTGGAAGAGCTGGTGCAGAAGACTGAATGTTAGAGGCAGGCCTTGAGGCAGGCGGGAGTGCAGGAGAGACAGGATGAGACAGAGATGCAGCATATAATGCGAAAGCCAAACAAAAGAAGAGTGATGAATAAGACAAAGCAAGCTCAGGTTGCCTGGAGGTAGGCACGCTTCCAGATGAACAGGAAGAGGGTGACACAGGCCCAAATGTAGGTGTAAGAATTTTGAGGCCAAGCATGCTTAAACAAAGAAATGGCAGGCCCATGCATGAGAACTGATGATGATGAATTCAATTCTGATACAGGGGGCACAAATAAATTATATACCATGGCAAACGCAAGACTTTGAGGGATTAGTGAGAGACCTGCCAAATATTCATGAGGGGAAACAAAATGGATAAGAGATTTTGAAGAAAAATCACAGGGAAAGCTGTTAACAATTAAGGCAGTTCCCGCTAGAATGATTGGACAGGCTGATATTATTAGGAGGAGATATGCAGTCAATAATGGAAGGTGAGATGTAGGTGAAGACCAAGATGGAACAGAATTCAATCCCTATATAAATAGACTGTAGACAACCTTGAGAGCACTCTATCTCTCTAGGCCAGACATGAATAATTTGCAATTACAGACAATAACAGAAGCAGAACACCCAACAGCATATTATCAGCATTTAAAGAAAAAGTGGAAACTGGAAGCAGATCAGTCACCAAATGAGGATCAGCTACACACTATGATGTTCAGAAAGTTGGTTTTGGAAGGTGTAAGATCAAAATCTTGTTCTTGAACATCTTTTAATATTATTACTATAATTTAGATGTTTAATTTTTGCTCCCTCCAATTTGTATTACTAGTTTTCTCTCCTTTTAGAGGCCTCTCTGCTGTTTCTTCCCAACCTGTCATTTTTCTCTTGTTTTATATGACAGTGTATGTTATGACTTGTGTAGGATAAGCTATCGTAAAGAACATTCCACACTTGTCCTTGTTTATCTTGTACTTACCATGTCTTTGTATGTAAGCCACTTAGCTGTCAAGATTTATTTCATGTAATGTTCTTTTTGTTTATCTATTTCCTTGGGAACATACTCTGACACATACATCTCTATGTACATGTACCTCTAGATTTTCTGTAATAAAAAAAGTAAGTTTAAACATGACCCTGTATCTTATTCATCCTGTGGCTCATTCTCCAAGCACGCATGTCACATGGAGGAAGGGAGAGTGACGGTTGTCTGATTAAGATTGAACCTGAATCAAATCTAACAGATGGCTTACCAGAACCAGCTAGAACTAAGCTTGAGGATGTAGTTGGAATATATGCAAAGGCTAAACCAAAATTTTTTTAACATTTGACCCATGCAATAGGGCGTTGGAAAGGAGATTGAGGGAACAAGAGAAGGAGGTTCTGAGGAAGGTGACTCAGCTACAGTTAGGAGAACCCAAAGAATAAAGAGAAAAATAAGGTGCAGGATCCAGTAGTAGAAGGCGGCCCAGAAAAGCATGCCCTGCAAATGGTAGTAGTTCGGCAAACAGCGGTACAAACTCCAGTGGTTGTCAGCCTACCCTACCTAATACTCAGATTTAGGAAGGACAGGCCCCTTCTCAGCCAGTGTGTTCCATCATAGCTCCAGTAGTGCAGGCGCCACCAGCTCCACTAGTAATGTATTCATAACAGCCACTACCTCAATACTCACTGACAACAGCTCAATATAATGTTAGAGGTGATCAAGGGCCCAGAAAATGCCAGGGGTGAGGGCATCAGAGACCAGGTTTGCAAGTAGGAGTATTTTAGGGATGTGGCCAAGCAGGGCTCCTTATAAGAGACTGTTCTGTTTGACCCTGGCAGCCTATGCAAGGGAGAGGCATGCCCACTTATCAAAGTTAGTTTGAGTACCTATCAGAACTCTCAAACTTGAAGTTTAGGCCCAGTCAGTCATTGGGCAGTGCCCAATGTAGGATTCTGAGGAGGCCCAGAGACTGGGAAGACCCAGCTTGTTATGATCAATGAAGCTGGAGAGGACCTGATGCTGCAGGATCGATTGAATGGCAACCCTTCTCCCATAATGACAGACACTTGAGCTATTTCCTCATGTCCAAATGAACTTACTCATAAGTCCAAATATGCCATTCATCTCCCCAGGTCAGGCAAATATGCCCAGACAGTCAACTTGCAACTAGCAGCAAAGTAGTTTGGATCCCCGTATTAGTCTCAGAAAATACACCAGTAAATTTGCTGGGAAGAGACACATTGTGCAAGATAAATTTGCAGATTTGGTGCACCCAAATCACTCATTGATGAGACGGAGTCCACATTGATAAGAGGGGAGTAGCAAAGTGGACCCCTGTATAGATTCCACATTGAGGAGAGGGGAGTAGGGGAGCATTTACTACATAATAGGCATTTATGACATGTCAGGTGAGTTAATGAGTAAACTGGGAAAGGGCCAGAAGGCAAACTTGTATAATAGGGCCAGAAGGTGTGGCTATGTAGAAAGAAATGAGCACATTGACAAGTGGTAGATGTGCCAGATACTGTGCCACACATCACTGTGCTAATAAAGGCCAGATACTCCTTGAAAAATGTAGGCCCAATAATGCAGTGTACTGAGGAAGCAGAATGGAGGCAGTGAGTGAGCCCTATAATGTTCCACTCTGAAGATGGCATGGTGACACAAATCCTCTTTGGAATGTCAGCCATAGGCATACCAGAGCAGGTTGAGGTATCTGTACCTGGGATGGAAATGATAAGTTTGGGATTGAATAATGCTGAACTAAAAGATCAAATGCTACTGCAGGTACCTGAATGCATGACACAGATGTATGGCTGGTAGAGGCAGCCATACAGGTGAAATTAAAGCCAGAGCACAGCAACCCCATAGACCGCAGTATCTGCTGAGACAGGAAGCAACAGGGAGTAGAAAAGACCATTTGGGGATTGTGAGAGGCAGGGGTATTGATACCTACCCTAAGACCCTGTAACACGTCAATCCTACTGGTACAGAAAGCAGACAGATATAAATGGAGATTGATACATAACCTGAGAGCAGTGAAGGAAGTAGCGGAGGATTACCCAGCTGAAGTGCCTAATCCCCACACACTCTTGTCGAACACACCCCCTGATTCGAAGTATTTCACAGTCATTGATTTGTTCTGCATTCTTTAAGCATTCCATTAGCTGAAGACTCACATTATCGGTTTGCCTTTACTTTTCAAGAACAACAGTACACTTACGCTAAGAAGCCACTGGGGTTTAAGCATTCCCCGCATATCTTTAATCAAGTTCTAAAGCAGGAATTGGAAGGATGACCAGCAGTGTCCTTCATTATGTCGATGACATTTAATTTGCTCCTCCACTTTGGAGGAGTGTCACAGAGAATTGATAATGGTTCTTACCAAACTAGTGCACGGTGAGCACAAGGCATCATTGACAAAGTTACAGTACTGTTAACTGCAGGTGGAGTACTTGAGCAGAATAGTGGCCCATAGGACAAGAGCAATAGCTCCCACACAATTAGAAGGCATTAGCCAAGCCACCACAACTGTAAGCCAAATGATGATGTTTTTGGGTATGACAGGATTCAGTGCAGATTGAATAGAGGACTATGCAGTTAAGGTAGCCGCTTTGAGGGCAATAATGAATGCTGCAGGACCTGACTTTGGAATGGACTTCTGATGCATTAGTAGCATTTAAGTTGATTAAGCAAGAGCTACAAACAGTCCCAGTCCTAACCACCCCAGATTACACCAAGCTGTTTGTGGCCAGCCAGTTTGGAGGCTATGCCTCAGCTGTGTTAATGCCGGAGACAAGTAAAGGGAGACAGAAGCAAGAAATAGCCTACTATAGTACTTAGTTGGATGGGGTGGCACAGGGATGGCCACCATGCTACCAAGGAATAGTGGCTATACATTATGCATACAACAAGGCATCAACATTGACAGTGAGAAACCCCTTTGTGATTCACATACATCATAAGTCGGATCTGTTAGATCAGTGAAGGTTTTTGTTAACTACAGCAGCTGAGTGCATTCCATTTCAGTTTGAGGGAAAACCATATAATTGTGCAGCAGAGTCACTGGCCACTTCTAAGCTTAGACCAGACTTGGAGTTGACACCAATTAAGGAGGCAGATGTGATATATTTTGGACATTTCATGCTTTAGAGACCAATCACACAGGATGTGATACTGCAGCAAATGGGAGATTTTGTCATGGTCAAAGCAGCTACAGTGCCTTAGCAATGTTTGGCTCAGAAAGCAGAGCTCAAGGCACTAGGTGAAGTGTGTTAGTTGGCTTCTGAGAAAACAGCAAATAGACTTTAATTTATACAGACTCAGCATATGCTCATGGTGTTTGTCACCTTTTTTGAGCAGTATGGAAACAGAGGTTTTAAAAAGATAGATTTTATCTTTAGCCCCATACAGCACATTACAGAAATCACACAGCTAATGACTTTGATGATGAAGCCTCACAGATAAACAATCATGTGCCAGACACACAAGAAAGGAAATGATGCAGTTACTAAAGGCAACACTGCAGCTGACAAAACAGCATGAGAAGTGACGGGATGTACAGTTGCAATAATGGCCCCAACAATCACAGTACAGCCTCATGATACACTAGATGACATCTTAGCAATGCAAGAAAGGGCACCACCCATTAAGAAACAACTATGTGCAGAGCATGGGGCATCAACAGACTTGTATGAATTGTGGAGAATTCATGAGGGGTTGTTGGTAAACCCAGAGGCTCTTGTTACTATTCTCATAAATGGTGTGGGAAAGATATTAAGAAAAATCAAAAGGCAAGGCTACTGGTCACCCTACTTACAGACACATGTTGATAAAGCATTGGGAGAATGTGAGGTCTGTGCCTAATACAATGTTAGGAAGAGCATCCTATGAGGACTCATGACAGTTTGGCTGATCTAGCAGCATGTATTCTTCTCAGTGACAGCCAAAAGGGCAGTCTCTCTGGAATGTGCTGCTTTGAACCAAGACTGATTAGGATCCTGTAGGTTATTCTCTGAGAGATAGAGAGAGAGTTGATTGTAGACAGTGCATTCAAGGATTTTAGAAAGAAAAGAGAGAAGTGATACTGGTCGGTAGTTG
>JAQQZX010185471.1:0-19175 GCA_030068355.1 Notoglanidium maculatum
GCATGTCTTTGGACAGTGGGAGGAAACCGGAGCACCCAGAGGAAACCCACGCATGCACGGGGAGAACATGCAAACTCCACACAGGAAGGCACCCTGGGTGACCCGGGGATCGAACCCAGGACCTTCTTGCTGTGAGGTGACACCATCATCAACTCTCTCACTCAAAGACATCCACACAGCATTTGCCACTCAAGTCATCAAATTACTCTGTCAGCAAACTTCTCAAAACAACCTCGCCCATACTGGCTGATGAAACATCTCTCACATGCAGAACCCACACCATTCTCACCCAACTCTGATCCAGACATTGCTGCCTTCTCAACGATTACAAAAACAGGATCAACCCCACCACCCTGAGCACCTGCAGACTCTGTCAGATCTCCAAGGGAACAGTCACCCACATATTCGTACATTGTTCGAACCTTCATACTCTCCACCAGCATCTCTCCATCAACACAGCAGCACTTTGGACTGACTTAATGAATGTAGCAAAGTACTTCAAAGCCTGTAGACTTCGATAAAATTGTCTCTTATAGAAATTTTGGGCAACAACAGCAACCACCAGTCTATGGTTTCACTGAAACTGTATCAATAATAAACTGAGTAAAGTTTAATGTTCTCTAAAGACAAAGATGAAGAAACTCTCCAGACACAGACAGTATAACAGGATTCCTCTTTTCTGTGCTCTGTACCACTGGTCTCAAGTTTACAATGCTTGTGTTATAGCTTGTTATTTTACAAATTTTATCCAATTGATTTAATTGTCTATTAAATATTCAGACTGAATTTTAAACTGCATCTTAAAGCAAAAAAGAAAAAAAAAAATCCCGTAAATGAAATATATATTACTTACCTGTTTGTGTAGAGTGGATGAGTGCAGTCAGCACTAAAGGTAGGGAGAGAAACAGAAATGACAGATTAATTAAGGGATAAAACAATTAGGGGTGTGCTCTTATAGGAAAATAATCAATAACAGGGTTGTGTGTGGCCCAGTGTGAAGCAGGTTTACTCTCACCATCCTCTTTTTCATATACAACAGCAATTTGCCAACAATTACAATGTTTACATTTATTAATAAACTATATGCTGTTCTTTACAACCAACCGGGTAAAAAACAAAATACAAACCACAAATTGGTTGTTTTTATTACTTTATAGCTGTTATAAACAGATTCTCTTTAGCAGCATCTGTGTTTTTTCTCCCGCTTGAAGTTAGAAAAATATAAAGGCAAAATCTCTCCAAGAAACTTTTAATTTACACTTATTTTCAAATTTAGTAGAATAAAACTTTACCATGAATGAAAATCTGATGATTATAAAGCACTGATATTCAAGACTCATACTATTGCCCTAATGTCCAAGCTGCTGTTATAGAAAATTAAATCAACACCTTCTGACCAATCAGAATCAATAATTCATCAACGTTGTGGGAAATATGGATTGTTAGCAGGCCATATTAATGTGTCACGCAGAGCTGAAGTTGTTTAAAAATTCAAATAAGTCAGTGCCTGTCCTAAATTGATTTCATACTCTATATGCTAAAATGATCTTAAATTTCCAAAGAGATTTATTCAAAGTAGCATCTGGTCTGTTCTATTGTTGAACACAG
The DNA here is from genome assembly GCA_030068355.1 of Notoglanidium maculatum. Taxonomy (NCBI): domain Eukaryota; kingdom Metazoa; phylum Chordata; class Actinopteri; order Siluriformes; family Auchenoglanididae; genus Notoglanidium; species Notoglanidium maculatum. The sequence continues at coordinate 1,609 of JAQQZX010185471.1, forward strand.
TGTTATGTCTTCCAATATAAAAAAAGTCTGTCTGTCAAAGACAACAGGACAGACTAGGATGCTAGTGCAATTCAGTTCTTTAGTAGTAGCAAAGTAGGCAAACAAATCCGAAACAACAGGCACAGTGTCAGAGACACTGACAAATACAGAATAAAATATAAAATGTAACATCTTAAACAAATGCTGACTACCAATGCATAACAGCAGTTAAAACTATCAACTGTAATGTTCCGCACAAGTGAGAGACACTAGGATGTAATTGCTGAAAACAGTGTTTGTTTAATGACTATTTAATATTTTACTCACAAAATAAATTAGGTTGACTGAAAGCAGAATGCACACCACAAAAAGCAGAATGCACTGTTCACATTAAATTCATAAACTACAGATAAATGAAATAATCAGAAAGAACCTGATGTCAGGACTCTCAGCCTGTTAATTAGGAACTTAATTCACCACCAATCACTGTAATGAAGACACACAGAGAACATTTACTCACAGAGCATCACACAGAGTGGACGCAGCTCCATTATGTCCTACTGATGACTGACTGAATGAGCAGCGTCTGTGCTAAAGCCTCGACACTTCCTGTGTTCTTAAACATCAATCACACTACAGAGACTGGGGGTGGGTTGGGTGTGGGCGAGCAAACTGAAATTCATGCTTTAAACCATTTCTAGAATTCATTAAATCCAAGACATTTTCACCATCAACACAATATTTTCTCCACTCATAATGTGCATTATAGTAATGGTGTAAGAAGTATCTCTCCACATAGCCAAACATAGTGTGAGTCAAAAAACAATAAGTGTTGAAAGAGGAAGTACAGCGTAAGAGAGAGAGCTGTTGTGGTTTCTGTACTTGGTGTTGTTGGCACTTATAATAGCAACTGATCAGCATGTAATGTCAGATGTGCTGTTATGTCTTTTTGGGCCTAAGGTCGAATTTTATGAATTGAACCTGAATGTTAAACTTACTAATTTTAAAACTTTAAACTTAATTTTAAACTAGCCACAGAAAGCAGCATTGGTGGGAACATGCATGTGTGAAGTTTGGTTTTACTGGTGAGAATGTGAAGGACAGAGCATTTTCTCATTTCTCACTGGTTAAAGCCACACAGGTTAAATCGAATAGAAACCAAACCATGATAATGTAATATGTCTTAACTGCTATTAACTGAAAGTGAAAGTCACATATTTTTAAACACATTTTATTCACAACATTCAGTACGAGATATGGACTGATATTCCTGTAGTAAGTTATTTAGGGTATCCAATTCCATAAGAGATCATTTCAAAATTAGAGACAAATTGATTTCAGTTTTGTATTTATTATATCAATAAGTAAATACATTTCAGTAGGAAATGTTTACATGTACTTTGTTTTACTGTATTTTACTATTTAATGCCATTGCATTTTAATTGCTTAAAAGGAGTCAAACTCTTCCACAAACTTCCTACAAAATGTTGCTGAAATTTCTGTTTACTTCTCCAGACAGAACTGGTGTAGAACAATCAGTAATGTGGGCCTTTGCTGTACTGTACTGTTGTTTAAAGTTGCTCAGAAGGAGGACCCAGGCGTGTCCATTTTTTTCCCCTAAGGATTTGACTATTTGTCCATGGTTTCAAAGGTAAAAAGGCACTGTCTCTAAAAGTGGGCTCTTTAAATTCAATTCAATTCAATTTTATTTGTATTGTTCTTTTAACAACAGGCATTGCCACAAAGCAGCTTCACAGAAATATATAAATTCTGAATATAAACTTATGAGTCAATAAATTAATCTGTATACATCCCTATATATCCCTAATTAGCAAACCTGTGGCGACAGTGGCAAAGAAAACATCCCTGAGATGACAAAAGGAAGAAACCTTGAAAGGAACCAGACTCAAAAGGGAACCCATCCTCATTTTGGTGACATGGGATAGTGCGATTACAACTAACACACTTCTGTAACTGTGTGTTATATGGTCAAAAAAGGTCAGTTACATAATTCAATATAGTTTTAACATAAAGTCTGCTCTGTCTCAGCTGATTCACTAATGGAGATTTGAGTGCAAGGCTGTTTGTGGTAATTTAAGTCCTGTGCCATTGTAGCAGAATCTCTCATGCCAACAGCAGTCCAACACCATCTTCACAGTTCTAGGTGTATGTTGAGGCAGTTCATATGGTGTCATCCTTAACAGGAGCAAGTGGATTTCAAGTGATGACTTCCACCAGAAGTAGGACATCAGGATGGATCAGGCAGGTCCAGAAAGCAGAAGGGGTCAGGATCACTGGTATCTCAGGAGTAGCAGAGAGAGAGAGAGAGAGAGAGAGAGAGAGAGAGAGAGAGAGGCAGATTATTAGGTATGTTCATTGTCATGTAACGGTCAAGGAACAGTGTATATCATGTACTGAGTGCAAGCAGGAATTCTGGCAAAGCTAGATATGATAGCATAACTAAAAGGGAGACCCAGAAGGTAACACATGCATGAGAGCCCCCTGGGACATAAAGCGGCCAGCCACTCCACAGTCAACAAACCTGAGTGAATGTGTGAGATTGGGGGGGCGACAGCATCCAAACATCCCAGTTTACCAAAACACTCTATAACAGGGAACCCGCCAGATCTGCTCCTTTACCTAGTAGAAGGCTATTAACAAATGGCGTGACTAAACAAATATGTATTCAGCCTAGACTTAAACACAGAGACGGTGTCTGAGTCCGAACACTTTTACAAACACAAGTGCATTTCCAGTAGCCCCTCCTTATTAACCTGTAAGATGTCTATAAGCTTTTGGCTTCTAGCTTCTACAGTACATGTAGCTATTTTAGATAAATTGTAGTTTTATACAGACTTTATTAAGCTTTTTTTATATTACATGATTTGTTTAGCATAAATTTCTTCATTTCTGATTGTTTGGGAGATGATAAGACTCATGGGTATGGTATTCCTGCGGGAGCATAGTACTCTATTGGCTCCAGAGACCCTTTACCCTTTAACCTTTCCACTTTCCACATTTCAAACATTTCAAAACATCCATCCATCCATCCATCCATCCATTATCTATACTGCTTTATACACCTGGGTCGCTGGGAAGCTGGAGCCAATCCCAGCATCTTCGGGCGAGAGGCGGGGTACACCCTGGGCAGGTCGCCAGTCCACCACAGGGGCGACACAGACAAACAGCCAGACACGCTCACATTCAAAACAAAACAAAGCAAATGTCTGACTGGCTGGGAGAAGACATGAATTCTGAAAAGTATTAAAATGTTCATGATTATTATTATTATTTATCACTGTGAATTGTCTCATTTTGCCCCATTGTGTACATTCATTTTAATTGAGCATGCATTTTACATTTCACATTCAGCACTGATTAAACCTTAATGATGTCTGATAATGAAGAAAAAAATCAGAACATAAGAGCTGCATTTCTTTGGAAAAATATTGTTTATTTATGTTCATTTAAGGCATCATGCACAAAAAAAAATCCAAGCTTAAAATTCAATGTTAAGACCTGCTTAATTTACTTAAAAATTAAAGATAAAAAATAACAATAAATGATTCAAAATCTTATTGAGCAATAATAAATTAAAAGCCAATAAATTAAAAATGTAAAAAAAAAAATAGAAAAACAGATCATATACAGTTACAGTCAGAAGTTTACATACACTCATCTTGAATATAAAAAAATACAACATGTGTCACTTACTGACAACTGAACCATAAACCATATAAAACCTATTATTGATTTTTTTCAGTTATGTGGTTTATAGTTCAGGAATGCCAGTAGGTGGCTCACCGTCCAGCTTCACTAAAAGTAATATATGAGGTGTTTATTTTTCTTTCATATCAAGGGCACAGACTTGTATAGGATATGTACTTAACAAAATGCAGGGTATTTTGGCAAGATTGTCCTATGATTACAAAGCTCTCTGGTAATCTACTTCTGAAATACAGTCGTGGCCAAAAGTTCTGAGAATGACACAAGTTTTGGTTCTCACAAAGTCTGCTGCTTCAGTGTTTTTAGATCTTTTTGTCAGATGTTTCTATGGTATACTGAAGTATAATTACAAGCATTTCATAAGTGTCAAAGGCTTTTATTGACAATTACATTAAGTTTATGCAAAGAGTCAAATATTTGCAGTGTTGGCCCTTCTTTTTCAAGACCTCTGCAATTTGAACTGGCATGCTGTCAATCAATTCTGGGCCAAATCCTGACTGAAGGCAGCCCATTCTTGCATAATCAATGACTGGAGTTTGTCAGAATTTGTGGGTTTTTGTTTGTCCAGCTGCCTCCTGAGGATTGACCACAAGTTCTCAATAAGATTAAGGTCTGGGGAGTTTCCTGGCCATGGACCCAAGATTTCGATGTTTTGTTCCCCGAGCCACTTAGTTATCACTTTTGCCATCATGCTGGAAAAGGCATTGTTCATCAACAAACTGTTCTTGAATGGTTGGGAGAAGTTTTTCGGGAGAAGAAAGGGGATTCATCAGAAAAAATGACTTTATCCCAGTCCTCAGCAGTTCAATCCCTGTACCTTCTGCAGAATTACAGTCTGTCCCTGATGTTTTTCTTGGAGAGAAGTGGATTCTTTGCTGCCCTTCTTGATACCAGGCCATCCTCCAAAAGTCTTTGCCTCACTGTGAGTGCAGATGCACTCACACCTGCCTGCTGCCATTCCTGAGTCAGTTCTGCACTGGTGGTTCCCCGATCCCACAGCTCAATCAACTTCAGGAGGCGGTCCTGGCGCTTCCTGGACTTGCTTGGGTGCCCAGAAGCCTTCTTCACAAAAACTGAACCTCTCTCCTTAAAGTTCTTGATGATCCTATAAATAGTTGATTTAGGTGCAATCTTACGAGCAGCAATATCCTTGCCTGTGAAGCCCTTTTTGTGAAAAGCAATGATGATTGCACATGTTTCCTTGCAGGTAACCATGGTTAACAGAGGAAGAACAATGTTTTCAAGCACCACCCTCCTTTTAAAGCCTCCAGTCTGCTATTCTAACTCAATCAGCATGACAGAGTGATCTCCAGCCTCGTCCTCATCAACACTCTCACCTGTGTGAATGAAAGACTCACTGAAATGATGTCAGCAGGTCCTTTTGTGGCAGGGCTGAATGCAGTAGAAATGTTTTTTTGGTATTAAGTATTATGGTATTTCATGTCAAAGAGGGAGTTTGCAGTTAATTGCAATTCATCTGATCACTCTTCATAGCATTCTTGAGTATATGCAAATTGCCATAGTAAAAACTGAAGCAGCAGACTTTGTTATATAATGTAGGACCTCAGAATTCTTCAGAGTAACCTCAAACCATCAGCTAGAAAGTTGAAACTTGTGTTCCAACAGGATAATGACTCTCGATACACATCATAGCTGGTTGTGGAATGGACAAAGCAAGCTAACATTAAATGAACTCAAACAATTCTGCCAATAGAGTGGTATCCAACCAGAATTCTGAGCAGAAGCTTGACTACCAAAAGTGTCTGGTCAAGGTGAAACATACTGAGGGACATTTAACCAAATAGGAATTTTGAATGTATATTTTTGACGCTGTGGTGATTTTGGAAAACACAAAATAAACAAAAACACCAAATTCTTGTGATTTTCTTTTCTATTAAAGAGAAATGTTGTACAATCATTCTTCCCCAGAAAAAGAACAGTTCAACTGTTTGACAGTTCAAACAGTCATTGAAAGCCCAATATTGTCATGACATTCATGTCCATGATGAGTGTATGTAAACTTCTAACAATATATACTTTCTGACATATTTAACATGCTTTTTGAGAATTTTTGGCAATGTACATGTTATTATCCAGAACAACTGGATTTCTGTAATTAATTATATAGTGTAGAATACTAAATATATAATTTGGAACATGATACTTATAGTAATGTATGAGAACAGAATAATGAAAGGTACAAAATACAATTAAAAAAAAGCAAAATACAATAGTAAAAATACCATACAGATTTTGCTATGGTAATTATTACTCAAATCTCTTCACAACATGCCTTATACAGACTTATGTTTCTTATGTTACCATAAAGCTTAAAAAATAAGCAAAGTAAGTACATTATCTGATTCAAAATGATACATTTCTTTACTTTACTAATACCTGCCTTTTAATAATAAAAACAATATATATATATATATATATATATATATATATATAATAAGCATTTAAAGAGTAAAAATTTACATATTAAGGTAAGTTACCTTTAACATTAAAAACAGACAATCAATCTATCTGCAAAAAGTCTATGAGCCACACACTAGAGGAGAATACTGCATAACTGACTGTTTAAAGCATTGCAAGCAATATAACTGATTATTTCTAAACCCACTAATAGGTAAATAGCATAAATAAACACAAACATGCATTAATGAATGTTAAAAAAATAATGCACATACAATATAAGAAATGAAATGTTCAAGAAAATACTTAAGGAAAATCTGTTTTGAAACGATATATACTTGTTTTGTTTGTTTTGTTTTTTTTTGTTGTTTTTGCAATTAAGATTAGAATTAAAATATATCACTGAACACATAGTAAGCAACACTGCCAGCTTATAAGTTACACTGATCCAGTGAATGAAAACTGGATACTTATCTCAACCAGAATAAAGCCAATTCTGCCCATTGTGAAAGACAGAAAGTATCATTTTACGTAAATTCAGCTTTTTTCCATCCTTTAACATCCCTATCAAAAGTTTGTTAAAAAAAGAAAAAAGCATTTCCAGAAACTACAATGTGCCCCCTATAGTATGTATTTACCATGTTCTTTGGGTGTTTCAGCAATTCGTCACTGGAGACTTCAAATGTTCATCAGGGAACTAAACAAAGAGATTATTTTATATCATTATTAATGATCTAAATATTATTGGGTGCCATTTATCAAACATTTTTGTTGTGTATAAATATTTCTCTAAGCCAAACTGAACTAAATTTAAAATGTTTCATTTATACTGATTTTCTTTGTGCTCATGTGTATATATTGATAATTACCCCATTAATTTCCAAGTACAGTCAAGTGCAATGTTGTAATTCAGCTCACCAAATAGATTTTGCATCTGTGTACGAAATTAAAATAGGATTTTGAACTAGAATTAAATTGAGAGAAATAAAAATCGGCTAAAACTAGGCTAAATAAAAAACTTTATAGTAAGTTTGGCATATTTTCCCTTTCCTTGTATGGAAAAGGTCTGGGGTTAAGCTTGTGCTGTAACAAACCACTAGAGGGCCTCAGAGATATTTTGGTTTCATTTTCCATCCCCTGTTATGAGGTCCAGCCATATACACAGTCACTGGCTTGAATGAGACAAAAATGGTAATGATAGTGAAAAGATTATAAAAAAAAAATTTATAATAATGTGTAAAATCAAATTTTTTTATGGTGCTTATGTTCCAGTTCTGACTTCCAGGCTATTAATCCTTGCTATTCTCTGGGTGATTTGTATTGCTCTGCCTTTATCTGTTTGCACATCTCTAAGTCTCTATAAGAGCATTTGCCATATTACTGAATGTAGTGTAAATGTAGTAAATGTAGTGTAAATATCTCTGTGTGCTGATTCAGTGCTGTTGTGTGGAGAGATTGTGTTTACTCTTTAAACTCATCTTACCTTTAACTGCGTCGTGCTTCAGTTTTGAGTACACAGTGTCAGCTCCCTCACTGCTCTTTCCGAGTGGGCAACAGTCACTGATTTAGCATTCACTAAGATAAAACACACTCTTCTATTAACACTTAAACTTCAACTACAGTACATTTACCTCTTCTAATATTTTCATTTTAGCTACTGAATGTGAATACTGTGTTTTAAGATGAATAACTGGTAAATAATCAAATAGATTAAGGCTTAAATAGAATCTAAAACAGTGGCCATTTTGCACAGTATAAGCTGAAATAATTTAGTCCCACCTTGTTTTCTCTGGTTTCTTTTGGTTTTTCATTTCAATTTCAGTATAAGTCGCATCACACGGTCCAGCAGCAGAATCTATGGAAGATTACAGACACAGCTTTGTTTTCACGTTCACGTTCATGTATCATGCTGTATAACATGATGCTGCTGTCCACAGCCAATTCTTCAAAAAAATGAAATAAAAATCTGATTTCACTAGCTGCCATACAGGCCCACTCCATGGCACTTCCTCTCTGTTTCACTGATGCAGCACTCTGTGTTATTCTTTAAACAATCTGTCTATAAAATTTTGCCTAGAAGTTTGAATGCTTGTTATTAAACTTTTGACAAAACTTCTGATTTCTACTCCAGTCGATTGTATCTTGTGGTAATCCCAGTGAGGTTATTCTGGTTATATTGGATTATTTACTATTGCTAAACTGATTACTGTACTTTGCTTTAAAAAGAAAAGATAACTATTTATAACCAAATAACATGTAATTTACTGAATAAAAATGCAAACTCGATCTAGTGTTAATGCTTGTAGGTTTTGCTAGAAAGTCTACAAAGTGATAACGACAATGGTCATTTATCAATATGAGGCTTATGATTCTTTTTTAATGATTTGCTCAGTTGCCTTAAATGCTGGCGTTTTAATTTTTTTCAACCAAAATGTTAGTGCGCCAAATGTACCAGGTACGTGTATAATACATCAGCACTAATACCACAAACATAATTACTACAGTGTTTGTGAAGTTTATATTGGAGAATGCAGAGTTCAAAAACACACCTACGTGACACTGCTAACACAACTACCTGACAGCAGAATAAGAAAATCCCCAGGTATCTGACATGCCCTCTTATGAGTCTCATCAGTAACAGCTCAGCCAATTACATGCTAATGCACAACTTCTGTTCCATTATAAGCCACTAAGAGCCTGAACACTGTGTCATTATTAAGTTCTAATTATTATATTTTCATAATGTTAAATGTTTAAATCAGTTGAAATGGAAACTTAAGACACATTCAGACAATGTTTATTTTTGTTCTATTGAAAAAAAAGCATATTGCAGTTCAACCTTATCATATAAATCATTGAATTTAAATTTTGTGTATCATTACACTTCTTATATACACACAGAATCATATGATGAAAAACAATTACCATCTTAAAAAAAACATTTTTATTTCAGTTTGGGAATAGATCACATCGCCTGGCTTTCTGGCTGCATCATTTAATAGAGAAATTATTTTAGATTAACGCCAAACAACAAAGGCAATTAAAAGAAAAAATCTGACATTAGTTTCATGCAGCAGTCTTACCATTTTGTTTCTTGTTTCTAGGGAAAACCTGTGAGTGGATCATATCACTGGATTCAGCTGCAGAATCATCTAGAAGAGAATAAAATGGAGTCATAACAAAAACTAGTGCAGTGTTATATTACCAAATATATCTTACATTCAGCCTCACAACTTTATATAGACTATATCTGTGGTCCTGTTAGCAGTATTTTGGTAGAAAATATCACCATCTTTAAAATGGAAAAATGAAAGAATATAGAAAGATGTTAAGTCAAAAACTAAACCTGGTGCATTTATTGCTATTGCTGTATATAAAATAGTAGGAATCATCTAGAAGAGAAGAACATAGTTGTTACAGAAGCTCTTGCAGTGTTATGTTACAAAATCTATCGTTCAGCCTCAAAACCTTATATAGACTATACCTGTGGTCCTGATATCAATATTTTCATTGATGTTATAATCTTTTAAAAAAAAATAATAATAATAAAGAGGAAAATGTTAACTCGTGTCAAAAACAAAACCTGGTGTGGGTGTTGATATTGTAGACTGATCTGCATTCTGATTGGTGTCCTAATTAAGTGTAGAAGGACTCTGATATTCTATGCCATTGCAACAGAGTACAACAGTCATACAAGTTAAAACATTGCATTTAGTGAAATATGTTACAAAATGCTGTTCACTATTTTTCCTTATTAAAATGTGACAAATATTTTCTGAAATTGCAAATACACCATGTTATCTCTCTCTGAGTGGCCTGTAGAGCTTATTGTGTTATGGACATAAAGAGCTGATCGTCAAACCTTTTTTCTTCTTGTAGCAGAACAGCAGGATCAGTAAGATCATTAAGATGAAAAACACGAAGGCTAAACTCAGTCCTATAATTACACCAGTGGATCCAGAAGCTGAAACTAGAGAAAGAAGGAACACAAATATCCATTTAAACACTGCAGATTGAAATCATATTGTTACAAATCAAATTCAAGTAAGAGGACATGGTTTCCTCACCTCTGACTGAAAGCCAGCTTTTCGGTGACTCTCCTCTCTCTGGGTGTTTACAGTGGTAGAAACCTTCATCTGACTTTGAGACACTACTGATGCTCATCTCTCCTGTAGTCTGGGACTGGAGTAAGGAATCATTTTTATAGAAATCAGCACCAGAGTCTGAGATCTTTGAGCGATTTAAACAGCGTAAAGTCAGAGGATTTCCCTCAGTTACAGGATGGACAGGACTCTCCAGGATCACATCACCATCTGTAGGACAGATAACAACAACACTGAAAACACAGTGTGTGTAAAATACAAGTTTAATTCTAACATATAGACCTCTATTGGTCTGTTTCATGTGATGTTACTTTATGATCACAATGCAATATTTATGACCAAAGGATTGTGAAAGATGTGACAATAGCAGTCAAAAATTATGATATTCAAGTTTACTCTATTCAAAAAGTCTTTGATGGCCAAATATTTTTCAGCAGTAATTAAGCAAGATAATTGGATCCCAACAAAAAACTCCATTGTCTGTAATGAGCAGTTTATATCAGGTATGTTGGTGGCTATAGCTACATGTGCTAAGCTAAATAAATTATCTGAGCATTTATCTGAGACAGATGTGCAGTGGTTTTATGTTTAATGTTGTTTGTTGCTCATGAGTTTTATAAATAATAATTATGTTTTTGTACATATTTGCTAGCCATATCTACATATCTACCCAAGATACACAGTTCACGGGTTAGATTTAGCTTACAAATAAACCACAAATGTTTGTTCCTATATACAGAGCTAGATAAAATAATGGCTGTTTACTTTATACTGCTAGGTTTCTGCACAATAAAGCTCTCAGACTCATGCCTGTGTACAGAGATGGATTGTAGATTAAATATATATGTAAATGTCTTTGAATAGTAGATATGGCAATGTCTGTGCTGAGTCCAGATTTGTATATATTTTCTCTGGGACACTGTATGGATCATAGTATGATAATATTTATTATATACATATACATAGTACCATAATTATGAGAGCTACAAGAAAAAGGTTATGTGACGGAAACAGGCCAATAGCCCTAGAAATCTATGACAAATGATACTGTAGGGTATCACCTTTTGTATGGCTCGTGAATCCATATAACTTTGTTTAAGATGCCATGTAGCATTAATATGACCCACAGGATCTAATTTCCCTTACCTACATTTTTCTAGTATCCTGTTTTATATCAGTGGAAAAACATAGCCCTAGCCATCAAGTCAGCTTTGGAAGAGCTCAGCTACTACTTGACACCACCACACACTTGGCACCTTTCACTCCTTTTCCTTTTCTTTTCACAAAGAGCAAATAAAATAGCACTCTTCTCACTCTGCTCTCTTCCTCCTGTGCCTATGTCCAATGCCTATCTCTAAATGAGCTCACAGTAGATACAAAATGACTGGGTGTGTCAAAGTAAACATTCTTCTTCATCTCAGCTACATGAACATACACAGTGAGATGAGACAGTGTGGCTCCAGTTTAACTGTGTACACAGGGCATACAGAATACACATTTATAAATAAACAACCTATATAAACAAAAATGCAGATATAGTATATTGTGCAATTCTTGGTGAGGGAGAAGGTGTTGATGGCCCATATGGCTGGCTAGTCCGCTGGAGTCGGATATAGTCCAGTCCATTTTCCATAGAACAGAAGTTGGAAAGTATTTTGGTTGTTAGGGGCCGGCTTGCTGCACTTCCGCTTCCCCGCACACCGCTCTCGGCACACTGCTCTTCGGCACACCGCTCTCGGCACAAAGCTCCCGGCACACCGCCCTCGGCATACCGCTCTCGGCGTGTTTAATTAATTTAATTCTTGGCACACCGCTCTCGGCACACCGCTCTTCAGCACAGGCAACACCAAAAAACTGGAGGCCTGGTCTCCATGGCAACCCGAGGACGCAAAGCGTTTCCAAGAGGTCCGTATCTTCCTGCAGATCAGTTATTTTAAGTATTTCTTCCTGTGCACATCTGAGATGTGCACACCTAGAAACCTGGTGTTCTTGACTGCCTCTACTGTGGAGCCATTGATGCTGAGGGGGTGGACAGAGCAATTTTTCCTAAAATCAATAACAATAGCTTTAGTTTTGTCCACATTCAGAGATAGGTTGTTCCTGATGCACCAGACTGCCAGCTGCTTAACCTCTTCTCTGTACTCTGACTTGTCAATGTGGCTGATGATCCTCGCCACGATTGTGTCGTCAGCAAAATGTATGATGTGTATGATGATCGAGCTATGCATAGCAGTACAGTCATGGGTTAGCAGTGTGAACAGCAGTGGACTCAAAACGAAATCCTGAGTAGCACCTGTCCTCAGCCTGATGGTGCTAGAGGTGCTGCTGCTGATCTGAACAGACTGAGGCCTCTATAGCAGGAAGTCCAGGTACATAGAGAAGTGTTCAAACCCAGCTCACTCAATTTCAGTCAGTTTTTGTGGCATGATTGTGTTAAATGCTGAACAAAAGTCGATGAACAGCATCCTAACATAAGTGTCTCTCTTGCTCAGGTAAGATAGAAAGAGGTGAAGGGTGGAGGATATATCATCCTCAGTATACCTGTTTGTGTGATATAAAAACTGTAGCAGATCCATTGAACAGGGGAGGCTGCTTCTAACATCTGCTATAACAAGTCTTTCAAACCACTTCATGATGACTGGGGTTAGTGCAATGGGGCAGTACTCATTCAGCATGTTACTGATGATTTCTTTGGCACTGGGATGATGGTGGGGAATTTGAAACATGCTTTAAGCATTTTTGTCGGCATGCCTAGGGTAGGGCTGCTCGAGGTTTAATATTGATTAGCTTGAAGTTAAAATGAAGTAAAAGTACGACTGAAGGTGAAGAGCTCTTCTCAATATCCTGCACCTGGCTCAGGTATGGTATTTAATTAATCTCAAAATCTGTGTAAATATAAATGAGATACAAGTGCAAAGAAGAGAGTTTGAGTGGAAAAGCATCCTCACTAATGAACAGTTCTGCTCCATGTGTGCAAATGGAGGATGCTCTTATCTGCTCATGAATACTATCTGTGCACCAAAGATGTATGTTGTACAATCATTCTTCCCCAGAAAAAAAAACAGTTCAAAGAAATCATTGTAAGCCCAATATTGCCATGACATTCATGTCCATGATGAGTGTATATAAACTTCTGATTGCAACTGTATATATATTAAAATATTACTGATGGTATCATTAAAGACTCACTGTGCACTGTGATGTTGACAGGATTACTGCGTCCTCCAGATTCAGACTGACACCAGTAAACTCCAGTGTGTGATGTAGAGAGGGAGCTGATGTTACATGTAGATCCTGAAACTGATGAACAATTGAACAATGTCTCACTGTGTGTGTATCCTCTCACTGTCCATCCAGTAGAGTCTCTCTGGTCCTCACAGCTCAGTGAGAGAGAGTCAGCAGTAAAGTGTTGAGTTCTGCTGGGACTGATGATCAGAGACACTGGAGCAGCTTCACCTGAAACACACACATTATAATTCAGACACAGTTACTGAATATTAAGTTGAGAGTTTAAAGAGTTAATGAGATATTCTAATAAATTATCAACTGGAGTGTCCTTGAGCAAGGCACCTAACCCATAACTGCCCCATATGTGTGTACTGCTTGCATTGGTTAAAGGCAGAGAAATAATTCATGCCTTTGTTCAAGGTTTGCCAATGTAACCCCTTCAAAAATAGCCAACAAGCAGTTTTTTTTTCCCATTTATACATAATTTGTAGGTTATTTTTAAATATATGTTTTCACCTGCATATTACGTTATTTCATTAGTGCATATTACATTGTATATTACATTGGTTCAGTAGGGGGCAGAGGGAGAAAAATTACCACAGTATTTATCAGAAGAAGAAGAAAATTGCAAAATTGCAGAGCGGCAAATGAGATAAAAAAAAATTAATAACAATAATAAAAAACAGGAATAACCACATAATGTTGAAGCTGGAAAGAGAAACACAAGATTTAAAATGTTAGCAGAAGGGTTTTCTCCATTAATCTACCTCTGAGTGAGCAACCAAGAGAAACGGGTTAAAATTTTGATGATTTTATATGGTTGCATTCTTTTCTCTGGTGAGTATCTTGCTGTGTGTATGTGCATGGTTAGCAATCATAGTGAAAGCAATGTGTTTCATAAGTAGAGTTTGGAAGTCTGTTGTAAGAATGTTTTATTGTCTATTTTGCTGTTTTTATTGTCTGTTTGCTGTTGTTGTTTATAACATGGGAATGTCTTGATGTCTTGAGATGTGTCCTGCTCAAGCAAAAACCAATTGCAGTTGAATTTGAGTAAAGTTAACAAAAATGTATTATATAAAGTGCTATGAGAAGCTATGTTTGAGCCATGTTGCCATGTTGTTCTGCTATGCAGGTTGATGTTTTTGCATGTGATGAATTTGTGAGACGATCCATTGAGCAAATCGCCATTGGACGGACGTGTTGTTAAGAGGAGCATCTCATCAGCGATGTGAACCGTTTCCACTCCACATGTCTTCAATTCATCATAAACATGAGTGCTGAGATCTTATCACACTAAGGAAAAAAGAAAAGAGAAAAAACACACACACTGCACGGGTAGCTGAACCTTGGCATATTTTAATTGGAGATTACTTCATCAGAGCTCTGAATGGTTATTTTCTTTTCTTTCATGTCGAGGGAGGATAGAGCAGTTTCCAAAGTCTAAATTAGTTCTTTCACCATCCCTGGGGCAGCCATTCCCACAGCCTTTTGCTCATTGGTTGGTAAACCTTGCAGGAACCAGTCCACCATGACCCCCTGCTCTCCTCAGCAGTGAGCTGTTCCGGCTGCATCAAAAGTCTTGTTGTGAGGAGAAGATCTTCCACCTGAGCTTGTGGTTGACGGTTGCTGCGATAGGTCCACCGAAGAAACATGGCTGCAGTGCTGGTTGGGGATAATCCACACTGCGTAAGGATCTCAGCTTTTAGGGAGGTATAGTCCCCTGCAATTTCAGGATTGAGTGAATGCATAGCTTTCTGTGTCTCTCCAGTGTGAAGGGGCGAGAGCAAACATGCCCACTTAGGAGGAGGCCAGCATTCCCGCTGGGTCGTCTGCATGAACATATGCAGAAATGCTTCTATATCATCATCTGCAGTCATCTTAGTTAGGAGTCATGGCGCTTCATGGGCTGGGCTGGGGAGGGCAACAGCAGCCGCAGGGATGTTCCACAGCACCTCCAACTCCTGAGTGTTACGTTAAGGCTTTGGACCAGTTCCTGATTGACGTGGCTTTGATCCACCACTGGCCTCAAGTAGATGCTGTGTTACTGAGTCAAGACTTAAGGCTGTGGGAGCTCTGACGTCGTCTGATGCCCACATTCTCCACCACTGTGAGCCACGGTAGTGGGGAAGAACTTGGAGACCACAACCAGGAAGTACAGATGAACACAAATCTCACTTTATTTTATTAATTTCATAGATTAATTTTTATTAATCACTGAGGTGGTGGTGATTGCGTTGGGGATTACCATCCAGCCATTACGATTTCCACAGCCCGCCTCCCTCCAGGGTTTTGCTGGAGGACATGAATGGGTTCGGGCACCGTTTCGTTCCCCCACTGTCAGCTGGCGAGATGTAGTAACAGGAGTAACAGGACTGAGAGTGTAGGAGCCTCCAGATCCTCTGCTGCTGTCTGAGAGGAGCGCTGTTCTGTACCTGAGGGAACCCTGACTGTCTCTGTAGGGAACTTCTGTGTACCAGCTGAATGTCCAGCCTGTAGAGGAGTGTTTAACCTCACAGCTTAGAGTCACTGAGTCTCCTTCAGTCAGCCAGCTCAGTGGAGACACACTCACTACTGCCTCTGCTGGACCTGATGGATGAGAGATATAAATAAATAAATCACACTGAGTGTTAATCTGGTTACATATAATTAATGACAAAAAACAAACTCACACTCACCTGATACAGTGAGTGTAACAGCATCACTGATCTCTGAGCTCTGAGAGTCACTGCTTCTCCTCCCTCTGCAGGTGTAGTTACCCCTGTTATCATTTCTAACTGAGCTGAAGCTGAACGCCTGTGTTGTGCGGTATGCGTTGTGTGTGTAATCATTCTTATACCAGTCGTATGTCCACTCAGTGTCTCCTCCTCCCTGTATTTCACATCTGAGAGTCACAGTCTCTCCTCTGAACACATGTTTATCAGGCTTTATGGTCACCACTGCTTTAGGACGTTCTACAGAAACAGAATAATAATATACAGTTCTAATACTACAACTGCTATAAGTGATTAGTGATGATGCAGTGCATATGTGTGTAATAATATCCAAAGTCTGTTAAGAGGCATCAATGTTTTGAAACCTTCTTCACTCACCAGTAACATTTACCCAGAGTGCATCACTGTAGTGTGTGTAGTAGACTGGGTTTCCTCTTCCAGCTCTGCACCTGTACTGACCTCCATCAGAGACACTAACTGATCTGATGGTGTAGGAGTGTGTTTCAGTCACAGTCTCACGGCTCGTGTGTGTTTGATCCAGAAAAACTTCCATCCAGCAGACTGCAGCTTCAGTGTACAGGACAGAGTCACTGAGGCTCCTGTCAGTGCAACTCCTTTAAGGTCTGATGTGAGTTCAGCTTTTAGTTCTTCTGCATTTGGATATGAAACACAGTTCACGATGTTAAGTATTCATGTGCTCCTCTCAGAGTGTTTAGTGTGTTAATAACTAGCACAGACAAATACACACTATTACTGATACTCTGTAAAGACTCATGTTATAGCAAAATAATTCATAAATATCTGAACAAATATTTTTGGCATTTATCAAAGTTATTTAACCTAAAGACAAATTTAGTAAAAGACAAAGTGTACATGTACTGCATTATGTTTGACTGTGTTCATTTCCCACATTTTATTTTCTGTGCCTGAATCCCAAATGGAGTTTGAATCATCATAGAGTGCACTTTATAGGATGCCATTGTGTTATAACTTTTGTAGACAGCGTACAGTAGGAAGTCATTTGGGAGGTTACCTAACTGTGTTGTTTTGGATTTAATAGAAAGCATGATTCTATGTAAAAATTATGAATGTTGAGTCTTTAACATCCTTAAATAGATGAGCAGAATGCATTTTATTATTTTATTTTGCACTTATAATAGTAAAAGTAAAAAAAAATCTTGTTTTAAGAGATTTTGCCATTACTAGTATTTATTATTGGATAAACCTGAGACATTTTCATGTTCAGCATTTTGCAGCACATTTAGTTAACAAAGAAATAAATACTACAACTTTAGTCTTATTTTACTGCATTTAACATCATCACGATCTCAAAGTGCAACAACTTTATCACATATGACAGTTTTTGTCCATATTGTGCAGCTCTAATCTACAGCAGTACTGA
>JAQQZX010185840.1:0-19135 GCA_030068355.1 Notoglanidium maculatum
TCTCTCTCTCTCTCTCTCTCTCTCTCTCTCTCTCTCTCTCTCTCTCTCTCTCTCTCTCTCTCTCTCTCTCTCTCTTATTAGCAATGTTAGCCCCTCTGTAAATAAGCAACTGCATTTGTATCTTAAGTAGAAAATCTTCAGTGTATTTTGTACATATTTACTGCGTAATTACCATTGCTCCTATTTCCCACAGTAAAGCATCTGTGTCAGTAATTGCTCGGCTGATTTCATCACCTCCCCCAGAGGTGCCCTCCTCATTAAACGCATGAACTTGCGCAATAATAACGCTGCTTAATTGCAGAAACGATGGCACGCGTTCACACTATCACCCTAAAGCAAATCAAAATAAGTATGGGTAATTTACAGCAGTGTAGGTTTGTGAAAAGGATCGTCAGTATGTCCGTACAGCTCTAGGAGTCACCCAGCCATATGGGCAGCACCTTCCAAACAGTTTACACAGCAGTGAGCATGCATGAGCTATGAGCTACATGCTAATACAGATGAATGATCAGAGAAGCACATTTTTACCCTGCGTCTCACTGTTTCCTCAGCATCTGTGCAAGAATATAATTACGCAGAATTCTCCCACTTTATTATTTTTTTCAAAGAATAAAAAATAGGACAAGGTAATTAAAAAAAGCCTTGCTGCATATTTCAAACAACAGATGACAAACCAGTATGGTATAACTTTAATGGTAGAAGTATTTGAAAACATCTGTATTTCAGTAATACTAACGAGAGCATACTGTATTGTCACACTGACAAGTACAAGCGCGTAGATTCGCCATTACGGATGAATAATAAATCTTATTTTTGTTGTAATTAGCAATGGGTTGATGTAGTTATATTTAATGTTGCTGAAGTTAATTATAATCAAATCAAACAAACAAAGAAATACTTTGCTTGTTATGTTACGAATACATTTCTCTGTCCTCAACGTTCAAAGTCACACCTTTACCGCTGGCTCTTACAAAGCTCTGATTCTGGAGACTCGTTTAAATATTAAATAAACATCTCATTACTGAAAAATTATAGTTTTGTTGTTGTTGATGATGCTGTTTTTGAATAACACATTTTTTAAATTTGCTTATGATTATGGGACATGTAAAAAGCAAACAATATTACTGTTAGAGCCACTGTTTAGGTTCAATTAAGGTTTTTTTTTTTTTTTTTTTTTTTGTGCTAGCAGTGTCAACTTTCTATACAAATTCCATAAAGGTCGACGTCGATAATGTTCAATGTCCTTGGCGCAAAAATGACCACGACGTACAGCTTACTTTCCCACCCTTATTTCCAGGGCGCTTTTAGTTGAAAATCGTACAACTTTTGGAACATCGCCAAGCACATCCAAGAACATCGCATCGAAATCATCGCCAAGAACATCCAATCCATCACATCGCCAAGAACATCCAATCGAAATCAAGAAGGCTCAACTTGGCTTGAGATAGCAACACTGTCAACAACTTTTTAAAAGTATATCAATTCCCATGTCCAGAGCTGCTGCCAGTGCCAGGACGTGATTTCTTTCCACCGTTTTAGTTCACAATAAAGGACTGTCGGAGCGCTAGATGATTTTTGTAACCTAGCAACAATGAGCACTTGACAGGAGAGCTCTGAAAATAAGAGCTGCCAGCACCAAGACCGCATCTGGTGCTCACAGGCCCTAGTCCGCACCCTGTGACCAACAAGAAATGAGAATTCAGCAGCGCTCTGGTTTAATGCACTATAGCATACTGTAATATCTGCTTAGTTGTTTCCAAACGTCAGCTGAAGCCTGGCTTGTTTTATTTAGCTGTCCTTCAGAAATAGGAATTCTGTGTCCTAAATCAATTAATTCCATGTCTCATGGACGCTACTGGATGATACATGGCCCAGTCAGTACGCAAAGGATCACTTACTACATCGCTTATGGTTTCGATCAGAAAGTGTTCTCAGGAATTTCATGGATCAGTTAGGTGAAGAAAAGTGCAACACGAGTAAAAGTTGTGCTCGACGTGCGTGCAGGAGGACTTGTCAGGTTTGATTTATTAAGTGTAGTTCTTTCCGCTAACCTGTCAGTCCCAACAAAATGGATGAATCTCAGCACTCGCTGCATCATGATTGGGTTTTTTTTTCCTGAAGAAAGATGCCCGTATTCATATGATATTCTTTACATTTTTGATATCATTTACATTTTTCGACATAACTTCAGCATGTATGCAGTTACGCCTACAAGTCCATCTGGCGCTTTCATGCAGGTCTTTCAGCTCGAGCTGAGACGAAGTGTAGTTCAGCTGGATTCTTATGTAATTATGGAAAAATATGCTGTTATAAAGTGCAGGATATTAGAAGATCCCTAGAAGATATTAAGAATGAATCGAGCCCTGTGGCTTTTTAACTGTCCACTTCTCTGGCCGTGGAGGAATCCGCTTAATCAATATTTAATGTATATTTATAGTGTCATGCCCTGCATGTATTATTTTGTTTTCTGCTCATCGATCCGGCAGCAGCGATACTCGACTCTTGGCCACTAATCCGTGTTTTTGCCTTGTCGACTGCACAATAAAACAAAAGAGAATCACAGTCATCGATATTGATTTGCATGTTCCTCACACCTCCGCCATGAGAGGTAGAGCCTGAGGCTCGAATGAGAGAAATGTTTAAAAAAAAGTGGGTATAAGCAGTAGAGCATCATGCAGCGGATTCAGATTCACCTCTAAAGAGAATGTGAATGGTACCATGAGGACTCGAAGCCTTGACCTTCAAACCATACTAGCTTATTGAGCCATGCTGTAATTTTAATTCCACAGACATTGCAGTGGAAGTGTTTGCTCTCGTGCCTGTTTGGTCTGTTTAGGTTTGGATCTGGTGTGAGTTCTTCATTTGAAGAACCAAACATGAGGTCACATACAAGTGTTTAAGGTCAACAAAGCTTGCTAGTCACATAGCAGTTCAGTAACACATTAGATTTCCAAGTATATAAAGCAAATAGCACTTTTTGTACAGCATAGGTAACCATAGTGTAGACTTTGCGAGGTCCAAAGGAGAGCCCTCCCCAAGAACATATTTTTAAGTGCATTTCCCACTATTCTATGGTATACATATATATAGGAGAATTTGCCAAAATTGGAATATAGTTTTGAGGACTACATTTGAATCTACAATTAAAGCAATAGTTTGTGATAGCGGCTGCCCCTCCACTTTATTTTGTTTTGGTAAGGCATCAGGAACGAGAGCTGGAAAGGTATTATCTAAATAAATGACCCATAAACCTGAAAGCGTTCATCATTTAACTCAACTAGACTCTGGCAGATTTGGTTTCAAGGTTGGTAGTAAGAGCGATCAGAAACGTTAGCTATGGCCTTATATACTTACATACTATATAGCTATCTATGTATCTTGTTACTTACTGTCTGAAAAAAAACTCTTGTATGTCCTGCTTTCTCAGCTTTTTAGCCGTCATGTTCTCAATTTGTTCACCTCCACTGACTATGACCAAGTTAAAAAAACAAGTCAGATTATGATCATAAGTCAGGTCCAAATGTCAAGCGTACAATTGGGAATTCTGTTTTCTTTAACGAATTGAAAAATAATTGGAAATAACAAGAGACAAGGTTCATAAAATTAGGACATCTTTAACCCATTTTCTACTCTATATATGGGCACAGATTGCTATCCCCCCAAGCCAAGCCAAAGAATGCTCGGTTATGCCCATGCTCCTGTATTCTTTCTTTTCTAGAAAGATTCATTGATTTGGGTTGAAAATGCTGCACAGGTAGAACAGTTAGCTAGATGAAGTGGCACTAATTCATTATGAATACAATTCGATTAAAAGTTTGACAATTATTGCGCTATGAAAATTTTATATCTGCACTTTTCCCAGGCATTCATAGCTCACCCGAAGAAGACGTAGCACACCAGACCTTCGTGTGAAAGCAATTTAACCCTTATTGATTGGTGTTATTTCACCCAGAATCCAATATTGTGTGTTATTTAGCTCCCTGCTTTTCCATTTCATAGCAGATCTGTCATTCATTCATTATTGCAGTTGCTGTACTGCTCTTTTTTTTTGTTGTTGTTGTTGCAACACCAACATGACTTGCCAGAGAAGTGGAGAAGTGCCACCGGCTCTCTGTAGACATCCTGACTTTCTTAACATGCAGCGCTGTTGTCGCACTCTAAAACGTAAAGTTCACCCTTCCATTTTCTCACCAAATCCCAGATCTGTTTCTTTAATTATGATGAAGGTCAGACAATATTATAACGGCCTTTACTTTATCTGGGCGCGCTCTTCAGAACCAATCGTCTCCAGTTCTGACGCGGGCTCTGCTGCTGAATGACTCGACGATGGAAATAAACTTTTGCTTGATCTTGATTCTACAGCTTTGCTGTCAGATGAGAGAAAGTGTGTGATTATTTTGGTGTAATTACGCTCTCTCTGTCTGTCTCTCTTCGGCTGGGTTTTATCCTCCAGATTTTCAAAAGATGACGATAGAAGAGAAGAGCAGCCATTTGGGCAATCTTCAGATTCGCTCCCGTTTTGCATGTGAAAAGACGTCTCACCAGGCGCAATTTAAAAGAGACGTTTGTTTATAAGAGGAAGCTTTGGTTAACTGGGTGCAAGCCGGAACATTCACTCTGACGCACTAATATATCTACGCTTTTCAGAGAAAAAAAAAGCTGTCAAGCTGTCCATGATTTCCTTGTGTATTTGGTATCTTTCCACTCAGTTTAATTTCCCAACCACTTTCTCGGCTTTTTCCTGTTCTTCTGTTGTCACTCCTACAATTCTTCCTTTTTTTTTTCCCACCCTTCATGTCCCTGTCTTCCCTCTTAAGTGAAATCAGGAAAGCCATCTCTGCACTCGGTCTCTCTGCAGCTCATTCGTCTCTGTTCTCAGCGTTTGGCCGAGATCCAGTCCGGCCCGGTGGTTCATGGCAGCTTGACGCTTGAATCGTCTTCTCTTATCTCAGGCCCAGCAGCTCTGTTCAAGGAGGGGAAACTTTGTGAACTTTCACAGAAACCTGTCAAACTGACTGCCTACAACATTTCAGTAGGAGGTTAGTAAGACATTCGATTATGCAACAGATATTATCTAGATGTTATTATCCTATTATTATCCTATGCCCGTAGAGCAAACTTAAAATTGCGTATAAATGCACATTCTATCCTTACGGTAGATTCTAAAGTTTTGGGTTCACTTTCAAGAAGATTCCTAATTGTGTCCTATGCTTGATGACCTGGGAAAACTCTTCACATCATGAAATTTGGATATTTTCTTCCAAATATGTAACTATAAATGCCAACATGCTATTACATGTCGTTCTTTAATCACAAAAAGGTCGGCATTGGCAAATTCTTCTGATGAACACTGACATTATTGGAAAATATAATTAATAACAAAAATATCTCCCCTATGAGGAAAACTATTGAGACTAGATCGATCTAGTCATTTGAATTTCCTCAATTTGTGAACACTTCCAAAGAATCCATCATTCCTCGATTGCTTTGAAGAGTGTTTTTAAAAATCTAGTATGGATTTAAAGCTTTTTGTGGCTGGTTCTTGAAACAGATTATTAGAAACGCTCTTGCTGCAAATTGGCCTGGTGTCTCATTGATCACACAATGTGTTTTGCTGTTTTTTTGTCCTTACACTCATTTTAACTTTTCTTTTTTTTTTGTTCCCTCACAAGCACACTTTTGTTCTTGTTGTAGACAGATAGATTCAGCGAGCGCTTTACAGTCTGCCAGCTCCATTTGTGTTTTAATAATGGTGTGTGGAGGCAGTCGGGAGAATCCTTCTTTAACACTAAATCAGGTTAAAGAATCAAGAATCCCTGCCAATTCTCTTTGTAAGCTCTTACATGGTGTGTCTTGGCCTCCTCATTTGCATGTGATGTTCCTTTCCCTAAAACCATTGAGACGTATTAGATTTTTGTTGCCTTGCTAAGTGGCTTCTCCAAAAAAAAAAAAAAACCCCACCCGATTCACCCTTCATCCCCAAATACAACCATCACTTTCAACTTGTTTCCAGATGGTATCGCGCACACACTGATTTATTGAATCGATCCAGCAAATGCAGATCCATCTTATTAATTAGCCTTTAATTACATGCAAATGTTGAATGCCGGAGCTAGCAGGTGTGTGTGGCTTTCTGGCTTAATGAAGGAAGGCTTGCAAGCATTGTTGTGCATTTGCGATTTTCACGCTGATTTATCCATGCTTTCATTTTCCACTCGAGAGAGCACGGTCAAATTTGGCAAGCATTTCACATCACTCCTATAATGAACAGCGTTCTGTTTTCTGTCACATGATTCTTCTTCCTGAAAACTGAGACCCCCTGAGCAGAGAGTATCAGTGCTATCAATGTTAACACCAGCTACGATATTAACAGCTTGGATTAGTTTTCCTAAAATGATCTTTTCACACATGAATTTTCTTTTCTAAGTGTCTGTTTATGCAGTGCTACAGGAGTACATAATAAGTTAATATCAGAAAACTTTACTTTTAGAGTTTCATTCAATGATGGAATGTAGCATTGAAGGAAAGAGGTCAGAAAGAGAGAGGTTTGGGAGGTGAATGGAGAAAAAGTGCAGTGATGCTGTAGTATTAAAGGAGAAAAAAATGGAAGAAGAACTGACCCTTGAGGAACCCCAACACAAGAGAGGACCAAGAACAGACTCCTAATGAGCTCCAGAACAGAAGTGGACCAAGATCTGACCCTTGAGGAACTCCAACAAAAGAGTGGACCAAGAATGTTCTCCTGAGGAGCTCCAACACAAAAACAGACCAAGAACTGACTCCTAATGAGCTGCGGCACAGAAGTGGACCAAGATCTGACCCTTGAGGAACTCCAACACAAGAGTGGACCAAGAACGTTCTCCCGAGGAACCCCAACTCAACAGTGGACCACGATCTGACCCCTGTTGAACTCCAACACAAGAGTAAACCAAGAACTGACTCCTGAAGAACTCCAACGCAAAAGTGGCCCAATAGTTGTCCACTGAGCAAATCCAGTACAAGACTATTAACATAGCTGTGCACCCAGATAAACTGCATCACACCTGAAATACTAAAATCAGATTCAATTATCTCCCGCGAATGAACGTCAGCAAGTAAACTCAACAGGACTGGAAGAAATTAAAGTTTAGGCTTAATGCCATATGCAAATGATCTGTTTTAGATTTATATTAGATGTAGATTGTTTTTGTTTTGAAATTATCCCAATAATTCGGATGAAGTTTGAGTTGAAGGTGAATTAAATATTCATTCCTAAATATGCAGGGGTTAAGAAGGAGGAATGTTCTGGTTCAAGGATAGAAAGACTTTTTACGAATCAAGGACAGCTTTGAGAAGTCTAACGCTGTGTGTCAGCTAGAAGGCATGTGGCACTGCCACCCCGACTGACAGGATGGTGCCATTTGTGCTCCACTCTCTGTGTCCTTATTAAAACTGAAATGAGTGGGAGAGATCGCTGTCACTCAGGCAGGTGAAGCTACAAGAGCATTAATATAAAAATACAGGGAGGAATCAGGATAGACCTGGGCACCCATCCGTCCTTCTCGGCTGATATTTTTAGGACCTCATTTCTTGTCTTCACTTTTTTGACAGGGAATCGACTGCATCTCCCATGACATGTGCTGCCGCGCTTATATCTGCAAAGCTGCAAGCTGAATTTGGATCTGCAAACCATGTATTCCTGTGTGAGCATGTCTAATGACTCTGTGTGCAAATTGATTGTGTCTAGGCAGCTGAGCCATGCCAAGCCTGCTTTAGGCTCACTGGTGGCAGACTCTGGAGAGGCAGTAGATGCAAATTGCTGAGTTTCTAAACTCATGTGTTCCAACAGTAGGGGGAGAATCAGCATGGGCCAAGACATTGGTAACACGTCTTACCAACAAGAGATTTTCTTTTTTGAGAACTCATAAACTTTATCCAGTAATTAAGGTGGTTTATTGGAGCAGGAGGTATTACATTTGACAGAAAAAAGCCTTTAGTTGGCATTTCCTATCCCTGATTTTTTGGGGGAATGGGGTTAGAGGTAAAGGCTTGTGCTTTGGTGGGATGGTGGAACAACAGGTTGCACTGCTGCCTCACAGCTCCAGGGTCCCTAGTTTGATCCTGAACTTGGGTTACTGTCTCCTCCAGGTTCCTTGGTTTCCTCCCACTGTCCAAAAATATGCTGGTAGGTGGAAAGACTCTACATTCCCTATATGCAAATGTGTGTGTGTGCATGGTGCTCTCAGATTTCAACTTTCTCAATTTTCAACTTTCTTGGGTCATGTCAGCTTTGGTACTGATTGCTGTACTTTCCACTGTGTTGGTCACTGGTTCCAGAGAGATTTGTTTGGCAACTGACTGGTGCTCATCTTGCCAAACCATGGCCAAACCATTGCAACATTTGTCTCTGGATTTCCTGATGGTCTTGTTTGAAGGCAGTCGTGAAGGGAAACATCCAGGATTTGCCGCGAACAACACACTTGAAAAAATCTCAAGCTTGATCATGTCTGAAAAGGGTATTTAGACACTCAACCTCAAAAAAGCCAGGAATGTTGCTAATCACGGAACTCAGAAGAGCATTTCCAGCTCTAGACACCAACTAGGGACCAAAAGAAAAAGGGTGTAATTCCCTGCCCTGTGCCCAGAATTCCCAGGATAGACTTTGGATCCACCATGACACCGACTAAGATTGAGTGCTTACTGAAGACGAACGAAGTCTTAGTGGCACTTTGGTGATTACTCTGTTATGTGGCCAGGTCTTTCATCCGAGTTTAACTTGTCATCATGCGTCATGATGAGAGAGCTTGTTGAAACTGAACAACCCTCTGCCAAGACACACACCTTTAATACACTCATGGAACCAGAATGCTAATTTAAAACTCACAATTCAGGTCAGATCAATGGTGTAGCATGAGAAATGACAGAAAGAGTGTGCAGTATTCTTCTGTACAATGTGGCCTTGATCACACTGGTCTTGAATGTAGCTTTAGCTATGTTGACAGGTTATTCACTGTGTAGAAATTTGCTAAGACGTACAAATATCAAAATATGGCCCAGAGTACATCTTTACAGCTATTTCATGGTGAAGATCCGCAGTGATTGAGAAAATAACGGCGAGAGAACCATAATTATGTTGCTTTTCAAGTTTATGGCTTATCAAATGCCAGTATAAACTGAAACGCTGTCAGTAGAAATGCCACAAAAGAGTCCCTTGTGAGGTGGTGTCTTCGAAACAGTGCACAAGATAAAGTAATAAGCTGTCATTTTTGTAACTTAGAGCAGTCCTTCAGGTAAGAAATTTGTAATTAAATGTTCATTACTAATGTGTAATTGGGGAATTAATAAGCTGTGAGAAGGGCAACTTTTTAAGAAGGGAAGAAAGTGGTCCTCTGCCACTGATGAGAAAATAGTCTTAGACTTAACCATGGACTAGCGTTATAATACATGATAGCATATTCGTCAATATAATGGGAATATATGGTTCATTAGAAATGCTATTAATTTTAATCGGCCCACATTTTTTATCCCTGATTTTTTTCAGGTAAAAGGCAATTGCTTGTGTCTATAGGTGGTCTGGTCGCTACTGAACAACCCTGCCTCGGACACCTGAGCTCTAGAAATATCTGGCGGTCTCGGAGACATGAACTGAACCCAGGTGATTTTATGTATTAATTTGAATTTGGAGCCCGGAAAATCAACTTAACAGGTGCGCAAGCTGCCTGTGAATACGAGGACCTTTCTCCATGTAAATACAGACGAAACTCAAGGACTCCAACTCTGAACAAAGCCCAACTAAAGAACAAAACTAACTAAAGGCTGTGGAAGTGAGTTTGGATATAAGCCAACGTGACAGGTATTGAGGGGGTGTGACAGAGGTGGGCAGATTAATGGTCACTAAGATGTGATAATTTGGTTTTTGAATAATTATAAGTTTGAGTTGATGTTAATTTTAGCCTGGATAAGTTGTCCATTACTTTTTTTGATCACTTGCTGCTTTCTCAGCAAGTAATTACTTGGCCTTTTGAAGCTTTTATAATAACACACTGAGAAGTTGCTGAATGCTTATTACTTTTTAAATGAAGCCATATGCTAAAGCAAAGCAGGAGTGCTTATTTGCTTTTTTCCCTTTTTCCTCAGGCTGACAGCAATCTGTTAATTAAGCAACCTAATGGCTGTAATTGCACACATTCATGGCCCCAGCTGCTGAGGTAATGCTAGTTTTGCCACTGCTGCCACGACTCAGCTGTCCCTGAGGTGAAAGTTCTCGAAGCCTTGAGTCCGAGCTCATACGGCAGCAGCTGGTCCGAGCCATTTTGCCCCCATGGCACCCTGCACTTTCACCTTACCTGGCACTCAGAGCATGAAGGGTGCCTGCGGAGCGTCTGGCCAAGAGGCAGCTTCGGAGTTGTAGCACAAAGCCTGAGCAGGTGCAGCCTAACAAAGAAGAAAAACTATAGAAACACTGACATGTTTTTAGCATTTTCACTTCACAATAGAGCTGGAGAGAGTAATCCCCTTGGCAGTGCCAGGTTCCTAATTAACATTTGGGGCACTGTTGCTTTAAAAAAGGGTACGCTGGGTTCCAAGCTAATCTGCGGCATAATTAGAATTAACCTTAAAATCCCACAAGTCAAAGGATTTCCTGCACTGCTGGAGCAGGCTCGCTGCATGCTGCTTTCAGCTTGAATCTTGTCTAAAAAATGTGTAAACTTGAGTTAAAAAACAAAAGAGGGAATAAAAACGCATTTACAAGCAGGGTCTTGCATAAAGTTGTGTCAAATAGAAAATCTTTTATATTGTGTATATCAGGTATGTTTGTTGCATGAATGAACATGCAGTTTGAGATGTTTCTACTAAAAAAAAAAAAAAAGCAAAATATGAGGGGTGGAGTTATGCAGATGGATCTGTTCAGCACCCACAATGTGATTTACCGTAGAAGATTCTTTTGGGAATTGTGTGAAAATTAATTTCACTGAAAAGCAAGTATTACATTCTAGGAACTTCAGGAATGGACAAACGTATTCACCGAGCTTTAATAATAAAAAAGTTTGTCAAAACCCTTTACTTAGCATTTCAGATCAGAAAGTTTCTGAAAAGGAGAACTTCTTATTACTGACATGACGCTGGTACAGTCATCTCAGATGCCAACAATGCTTAATAAACGGACCATGTGGAATGATATTCGGTTTCATTTATGTTCTAAACAGATGTTATGTTATATCTACTCATGTCTAGACATCTTATTTGACTTTCCCCTTACACCCAGTGTTCCCAGGATAGGCTCCAGATCCACCATCACGCTGACGCTTACAGAAGATGTGCAGATGAAGTGCATAAGAAGACGGCAACACGATGTGCAAAAAGGACTAAAGGCCAGGATATGGGGGTTGGCTGCATTATGCAAATGTAGACTAATAGAATTAACACTGTTTAGTTTCCAAGTCACACATATCGTGCCCTGTAAAGGCAGCCTGCTCATTTCAGCCACAGTAAATAATTTCCCAGGTCGTGTGCTAATGAGATGGGGCCGCGAGTGACTGCGTCGGATTGTAATGGGCTTTGCGTTGAGGGAGAGAGCTGGACCTGACGGGTGAGCGTAGCACATATGAAGCTGTCAGATGCCATGAACTTGGCACCACGTTCCCTCCAGCCTCCCGGGACGAAGCAGGCAGGAACGACGGATCGTTATAGGTTCAGAGGCCCTGGTGTTATCTCCTCAACTTGTGAGATTCTCCAGACGGCGATGGTGGAGTTCAAGAGTGCAGTGGAGGTGAAAATGAGCAAGATCAATCTCAGGGGGTTGCGGGCCAGTGTGAGCAACGCTCAGGGGTGTCATGATAGTGGAACAGGTTGGAAATGTGATGTCGAGATTACTCTTTGATGGACAGTTCAGATGCTTGCGTATGAATCATTGGTGTGGTGTTATGTTTCATGGGAAAACCTGAACAGAAATTTGAAAGGACTGAAATATGGTGCAAATAGATTTCCTCTTTACCTCGCTTCTTGCCTGGACACCTTACCTGCACATCATCAATCAGTCCATACGCTTTATTTACTATCTTGGCCTTGTTTCATTCCTGAACTTTATCCAGGTCTCCAACTATCACACAGCAGATACCAATCCAGGAGATATAAAAGCCTACCAGCATCACTTTAGAAGAGGAACACGAGGAACTTAATTATTTGATTTATAGTCAAAAAAGACTACTGTGACTTGAAAAAGTATTCACCCTCCTTGGACCATTTCCACAGCCTGGAACTGAAATGGACTTGGATTTTATGTTATGTTATTAAAGTAGATGGAAAATTATTTGCAAAAAAAAAAGTCAATGTTGTGATTGATTAGAAATGATTTATAATATGAAATTAGTTCTGCTGCAATCTCATTGGTAATTTTCTGGAAATTTCCTGGATTTATTTTGACAGCTTTGTTTAGGTATAACAAACCTTTGGGTTCTGACAAGAGCAGCATCGAGCTCAGTTCAGTTCAGCCTCCATGATTTGAGGCGTGTTCATGTGCAAGTCGGCAACTCAAATTTACCATAATTCTCAGAATAATTTCCACTATTTTAGCTAAGAAAATGTTAGCCAACAGAAAATGAACCCAGCCCAGATATATTTATATTGTTGACTTTAGTGGCACACAAACGAAGTCCATTCAACGAATTATCTGACTTCTAATGACTAGAATTAATTTAGCGGTGGACATTTTAGATTTTCCTAACTATATTGAGAATATTAGATTTGTGACATTTAATCTCAGTGAAGGTCACTTAAAAATGCCGTGAAAGGGGGGGGAATATTTATGCACTGCAGCATAAAGAGTTTTTTTTTTTAAAATTTTTTTATGCAAGCACATGGACTCGGAACCGTTCTTTTAGGAACACATAGCTAAATATTCATCTGTATTCAGAGTCTGATGAAAAGCCACTTAAAAGCAAATTCAAACAAAACTATCAAACTCTCTACTAAAACGTGCGAGTGTGTGTGTGAGAGAGAGAGAGAGTGTGTATGAGCGTGCGTTCTGTACAAATCTTTTCATTTTTTTGTTGTCCCTGATATAGTTCAATGGGTTTTACATTCAGATGATGAAAGAGCAGCTGAAAGCTTTCATGTCTCTAATTCGGTTCTTGTAGCTGAAGGATGCGCTGCTGCTAAAAGTCCACATTTGGCCATTAGTACTTTGTTCCGCTGTTTTCTTGAGGATTTTGATCCTAGTGAAAAGGAACCCGAGTGCAGAAATGATTCAAAAAGCTAATTAAATCCTGAAAGTGCAACATTCTCTAAATGCTGAATTAAAAGTACTGTAAGAGCAAAAGTGCGATTTTTTACAGTATGTTTGCAGCAGCTCAGGACGCACACGTGCTAGATCAAGGCGTACAGGATGACAAAAATATCATCATCGCAGTACTTATGAACCATGATATGTATCTCTGTATGGGGTTACTAACAAAATGGCTGTAAAATTGTTTCAGAAAACCAGTGTTCAATATATTTGATAAAATTATGATAAATGAGAGACAAAAAAAGGATCATATTTTTAGGACGGTGTTTTAAAATCTAGTTATAAAAATACAGACTAGAAGAAAAGCGGACTGTCACAGAGGTTATCACAGTATCATCATATCAGCCATAACCATGAGTCCTGACAAAGAAAACAGTGGCGCTTAATGATGATAATATTGTTAGCATGTTCTAACACAATGTATCACGTGTGAGGAATAAAACACTCTGGGGCGTACACTTAAGCTAGTTTCTGTGATCACTTCTGAGGAAGGACACAATACAATAAGAGGTCTTTCATTAAATGGCCATGTTTCTCTTTGTAGCGAGTATTGATTCCTCCTGAGTATTACGCACTCACACGAGCCGCCGGACGCCTCGCCGTCGTAAACCACGCCGATTGTTTACTCGCCAGCTTGCCCACTAATGCGCTTGCACATTAGATCGTTTTAATTCCTCAGGAATAATGATTTTCTATTGTTTCCCGTTTCACTCTTCGCCCATGTAATACAATTAGCATGTTGGCGTTATTCATTTAGATTAGCGCATGAAAAAGAAACGCTTGGAATATGTTCGATCCGCCGTTCGGATTTTGCTCGTGTCATGCTAATCCTTTTCTGCCAACCTTGAAATCTCACAATTGCTGGATTGCGACGAGGCTCCTGTTCTATTGTTTTGTGTTCGGGAAATATTTCCGAATACATGCTCATTTGAAACACTCCAACAGTTAAATACATCATTAATTAAGATGCGTATTACTGCAAAAAAAAAAAAGAAAAAATCGCTTGTCTGAGATGGAAAAATGGCGAACTGATAATCAGGAGATTAAATGAAAAAGGTGTGAATCAAATGAAATATTAATGTTATGAATCACTGTGTGAGTCTTTATTAACAATATGGTTATGGCAATTAACAAGTTAATGAATATGTGTTATTATGTTTGTCTGAGATGGAAAGTCATTAAAAAATGCTAGCATTCATTTGCTCAACCATCATTCTTCACTATTCAACCTTCCTCATGCTGAAATTGGGTTTTTATGGTGCGTATGAACTACCTCTGAAGTCTAAAGCTGCGAAGTTGGGAGAAAATTCAATTAATTAATGAACTGATTGATTGATTGATTGATTGATTTTGAATTCTCTTTATTTATCCACACACCATGTTTTTCCATCTCAGACGAGCGTTTATTCTGTAAATAAAATGCCTGATATCCAGTCAGTAGGTTTCCTTCTTGCACCTTATTCACCCTTCCTGTAATAAGAGGTGGATTTAAACGCTTCTCCGGTCCCGTCTCCCTTAACGATCCAGCTATTTTGCAGTTCTATTAGAAGTCCCTCAAGACAGCATTATATCTGCAAAAGTACAGCCGTGGCGTTTATGGAAATAAAAAGCCCAGCAGTTATTGAGGCGTTTGGCAGTTTCAATTAGACTTTATTTGCATTTTCTCCTCTTAAGTGTTTGCTATAATTGCCTACAGCTTTTCCTGACAAAAAAGATCCACGTTTTTCTGCCAAATTGGACGATCGGGGGAAAATGATAAATCGGTGCGGTGTATTAAAACGAACGCTTTGTCTCTTTTAATTGGGGACGGATCGGGATTTTCTTTCAGGTCTACTTTAAGTGTAACAATCTGTTATATGTTCATTTATATATGTGTATAGATTTGAAACATTTGTGATACAGGAGCTCGGAGCGGCGTCTGCCGTTCGGCTTGGAACCTCTTGCGTCCTTCTTCCGTGCCAGGCTTCGGCCCATCAGACATTTACAATACGCACTTGCCAAATTCATCAGCCCCAACTGTTTTTCTTTTCTTTTTTTCCCCCGCAATGGAGAATATAAATGGCGCGCTGCCTCTTGGTGTTGGCACGGTGAAACGTAATTTTTGTGCTCATAAACAGTAAAATCTGTCTTTTTTTTTTAAATGAAATTTTGGCATCTGA
This sequence comes from Notoglanidium maculatum, assembly GCA_030068355.1. NCBI lineage: Eukaryota > Metazoa > Chordata > Actinopteri > Siluriformes > Auchenoglanididae > Notoglanidium > Notoglanidium maculatum. Next base: position 15,424 of record JAQQZX010185840.1, read on the forward strand.
TTGAAATCCTGGTGCTATATTGTAATCAGCGCAGTCTTAGACAGGTATGCGGAACTCAGGGAGCTTAGGTTAGCACAGTCACACGGGTTAGCAGGTGTGCTACAGACTCCTGTTTTGGACGTGCTCTGCTAGTCAAATAATCAACAACAGGATTAACGAAATGAAGCCAGAGTTTGATTGTCGTGAGACGGGTTACTTCCTTTTATCGCTTAAAATCTCGCTTAAAGCTTGAAGACTGCTACAAAGCGCTGACACTGGAGACTCCTTCTGTCTCTTAGCAGAGAACTCTGGTCACGTCTGATGAAATTGGAACGTCTCGGATGTCAGCTGATTCATTTGCGCTTGTTTTAAGGAATCGGTTGCAGATTCGTTCGCACGCACGCTCGAATGCGCGCTCATTTCTGCGTCACTTTGATCAGTAAAGGACACAGATCTTGCACGAGGTTGGAGGGCGCTGCAGGCACAAGCCTTCTATCTGCAAAGGCCAGATCTCAGACGGCCAATTAGAGTTAAAAGCCCAGAGCGTGACAGAAGTCGGTTAAGCATGTAAGCGACCCGGCCGGATACCTGATGCGTAATGGAACGAGACGAGGGAAGTGCAGAGCGGCACAGACGGAGCATCGGGTCTCTGCAGACTCTTGTGTTTGTCATATTGAGCTCTAGCTTGAGCAAGTTAAGTTCCACCAACAGCTGCTTTTATTGCATTGTCTTTCTCAAATATCGTTCACACTCAGCGTCTGTCCTTACCGAGCATTCGGAAGTGTGACAATTTGTTAGCCACAAAGTACAAGAAGCCTCCATGGAAACGGCTATTATGTTAGCAACAAGCTAGCTAACATAAGTGATCATGAGCTTATTTACGTTCTCAAAACAGCACACTGTATGATCAATGTTCTAATTTACCCACCTTCTTCTATGCTGACTAATCTAAAGTGACAGTAAGTGAGTTTAAAGTACTGTAGAGAAGTGACGGCTTGAGCGGCCATCAACAATGCCGATCTTTTCGACTTCCTGGTTAGTTAAGAGGGCTTTTTCTTTGAGCGCAAGCATAAACTCTGTCTCTTTCGAGAGCAGACCAGAGTCTTGCTGCACTGAGAAAGATTAAAGCTCCGCCACATCCCATCTAACAAGACTGAATGTGTGTGACATGTCTTCTGTACAAATATAAAAGACATGACATAGATACAACGCTAAGATCTCTGCCCTGCTTTTACAGTTTTTTTTTTTTAATTTTCTAATTCATTCGGTCTGTTTTTATTTCTCAGACTTCTCAGAGAAACGGCTGGACAATTATCTGCTTTTCCCCTCACAAAGCTCGTTTGACTTTTTGGCAGGGAAGCAAAATAATAATTAATTCTGCCACGGACCAAATGGCTATTTGCTGATACGATGCTCGTGCGTTTCTAAAACTCATCTGCATGCATGACGGCTAGTTCGAGCTCTTGAGCAACATCAACCCCAATAAAATTTTATTTCTCAGCTCGCGCTCGGATCGCTTTGAGCCGTGCCCCTTTACCCCGTGGCAGCATTAGCATAAAGACACGGCCCATTTCTCCAGCGTCCTCCGATTAACCATCCCACATTACGCAGAATAACTCACGGCTTGTGATGAATGTATTTTTAATACTGTTATTTGGCTGTAATGCACATTTGGTGTAATTTGACTTAAAAAAACAAATGCAGAAGCAACATTTTATAATGTTTTAAAGCCTTTAAATCCATGAAAAAGTGTGCAGGCATTTGATTAGCTCAATCTAGCGCAGTCACTAGTCGTTCACGTGGGAACGTTTTATCAGCACATACACCTGAGTGCAAAAAACATCTTTCCCAGGAGCACAAATGCAACAGAAAGCACAAATTATAGAAATCAGCAGACTGTTTTAGAGTCACAGTAGTCCTGAATGTGGACAAATGCTAATGCATTTTCTCTGAGTGTTTTTCGAGTTTTCTTTCCCCGAATTTTAGAGGTTTTGTTGCAGGTTCAAATCTTTGGATTTCAGCTTCGTGCATGTTCCATCATGACTGCATTGTGTACTGTTAGACTTTAATGAATACGTTTTGGCGTCTCATCACAGCGAAATGATAAAGTGAACGCTACAAACCTTTTTGAGATCTGACGGATCAGGTTCGAGAATTAAAAGGAATACAGAATATGAGTTGTAGACAAGCTTCACATCTTCAAATGATCATTATGTCCAAGCACATCCATCACACCACGACACACACTCACACTCCTTCCCACATCCACTGAACCGTGGACCCCAAACACACTCATTGTGTATTAACTCTCCGTCTTTCACACACCTGTAATTTCAAATTAAAGCATTCGGCAGATGGTGCTTTTTTCCCCCTTCATCTGTTGAATGCTGAAGTGCTCGGACTTTATGTGCATTTCAACAGAAGTGAAAAGCATCAATCAATGGATTTTGCAGGAAGCCTCCAAGAAACCTTCTTTTTCTGTTCCTTTCTTTTCTTTTCAGACCGAGAATACACTTTTCTCAGCTCCTGGATGCTTATGAAAAAAGATTATTGGAACTCATTTACTCATTAGCTTGTGGAGGGTTAAATATTAGATTGAAATGATGCTTTATTAAATCGAAATAATAAGACGGTATTTTGAAGCAGTGAGAAATCGGTCGAAATAGTGTGCGATTAAGGTAAATCTTGAGTTATTGTGTTCAAATAAAACGATCAAGTCGAAATAATGATATCTTCAAATAATAAGCTATTAACTCGAAATAACAATACTTCAATTCTTAAATTAAGGGCTTCTGACAGGGCCATCACAGGAATATCAATAAACCTAAAAACTAACACAGATGAGGCTCTAAAAATCCTCAGACTTCGCGTATTCACAAACCAGCTAATCATGAACTGACACGAAACAGGTGCACACAATAAGGTAACAAACCAATAACTGCACAAGGGTGGAGATGAGACAAGAACAGAAGTGAAAAACAAATGCACGGCATGCTTATCGCCATGGCAACCATAACCCTAAAGGAGAATTTGGAACCCTTGAAGTATCACCTCCAGCTGAGAGAGGATGTGTTTGATGTTGAGCGACGCAGGTTTGTGATTTACGCATGAAGGCAGGGATGATGTGATGCAAAGTTCACCGTGGCTTGACCAGTGTAGTTATGACGCTCTGCACGCTGCGTGTGTGCTGTATACATGACTCAAACTCACACTCCGACCCTGGCATTTCCACTAAGTGCTGCTTTCTACCTTGAGATGTCCAAGTGAGGTAAAAGCAGGCAAAGTGGACGTTACCTAACCTGCTACAGAGTCTGTCCTTATTGAAACTCGAGCTCTCTTGCTTTCACGTTACCATTCACCTTGTATCCCAGACCTTATTTAAACCTGTCACCTAATTATCAAGTCTTTCGAGAGTCAAATCAGAGGCAGAAGCATGTCAAACTGTGAAACAACTGCAATTAAAAAGCAGTTTCTGTATAAAAAAAGGTACATTTCTCACTGGTTAGATCAGGGGATAAGAAAAAATGTTTTTGAGCAAGGTTCTGAGTGTGTCGTGTCCTCTTGCACAGAATTCCCAGGAACACTTGCGGCACTTCTTGATAATTCATCCATCCATCCATTATCTATAGCGCTTTATCCGTCTGGGTCACGGGGAAGCTGGAGCCAATCCCAGCATCTTGGGGCAAGAGGCGGGGTACACCCTGGGCAGGTCGCCAGTCCACCACAGGGCCAA
>JAQQZX010186220.1:0-19084 GCA_030068355.1 Notoglanidium maculatum
GCTCAACTAAGTAAAGAGAAACAACAGTCCATCATTATCCAGCCTCTTTTAAAGTCATAAAAATAAAGAAATAATTGTATTAGAAGGTGACCCCAAACTTTTGACTGGTAGTGTATTTACAAAATTAATAGAAAGCTGAAGTCCACAATGCGAAGCGCACGTTAGATTGGTAGGTAGCATAGAATTTAATACATTTCGTTTATTCATTCATCTTCAGTAACCGCTCTATGCTTGTCAGGGTCATAGTGAATCCAGAGCCCACACATTCTGTCATACCCAGGGGCAATTTACTGCTATTATATATAGTATCAATCAGTTTGGTTCAGTTTGGCATATATGCTTTTTTCTGATTTCTGGGATGTCCTGTTTTTTCTGAAATTTCTAAATTCTGGTGTGGTGAGTCATCTCATTATTTCAATTTGGTCATCAATGCAGCATTTTATTGAAAACATGAAGCAACGATGATTCTTGAATGTTAGCTTGATGCGTCAGGGCTCTTAGCAAATTCTCATTATGAATATCATTTATTAATGGCTAATATTAAATATAACACATTGCTAGAATGTAAGCATTGTTGAGAAAATGGGTGTTAAGCACAAGTGTCATTTACTACTCAAGTCAATAATCAGGAAGTTGCAAAGCTTTTTGACAGATCACCTTCAGCACGCTTGATTTCCATCTGCGTCCTTCAAAGAAAGAAACACAAGCTAAAAACACGCTAAAAACAGGCTTGCAGCCTGGAGATCGTGTAGTTCAGCAGGAATGCGGCAGGCGAGAACATTACAGGAGCATATTTGATAATTATTATGAAAGATTTCTTTCCTTTCTACTGGTGGAAACGATGATGGCACATTCTCTTCTGCCTGCTTTGCTTCAAACACACACACGCACAGTCACATTGCTTTAGTTGTAGTCTTATTTTTCCTATGCTATCCTCATTCTTCTTTTGTTTGGTCCTCCGGTCTTCTATTACTCAAGTTCAGGCTATTTAGTTCAGGCTAAAAAAAAAAATTAAACCAATATAAATCATGTCAGATGGTTTTTCCACCTTTAATGTGATCTGGGATATCATCGAGATTCTGAGGATACCATCAAGATATAAGTGAAAAACTGAAAGGTTTTAGAGGAAAAAGATAAAATTACAACCTTGTTGCATCAGTGTGCACACTAATCTAATACTTTGTTGAAGCACCTATTGCTTGTAACACTGTGTTTTTAGGCAAGAGTCTACCCACTAAGCTCATCTTAATTTGGAAAGTTTATTGATCATCATCTTCTGAACCATACCTTTTGTTGACTTGGAATTGTGCTTTGGGAAAATTTTCTTCATCTTCAGCTGGTTGAAAAAGGCCTACAGGTTTTGTACCAAAATCCATTAGTATTTGTAAATAGCCAAGATTATATTTTATATTGACTTATGCCCCAGTCCCAGTAAAAGAGAAGCAGTCCTATAGCATGATGTTAGCTCCACCATGCTGCACTGTGGGTATGGTGATCTTTGGATAATAAGCTGTCTTGTTTCTGCATCAAATATATTTTCTAGAATTATGCCCAAAAAGACCTTCCTTGGTTTCATCAGACCATAACACATTTTGCCACGTTTCAGGATGATTTAGGTGGGCTTGGATGTTTTTGTTGAGTGATTGATTGTAATTTATTTATTTATCTACTTACTTACTTATTCTTTTGCATGAGAGGTTTCGTCTGTCGAGCCAAATGGCCCCATAGCCAAGATGTGAAGAATTAAAGAGTGTTGTGTGACATAAAGGGAGTTACCATTACTTGTCAGATGTTCCTTCACCTCCTTGAATGTGGCTATAGGTCACTTGGCAGCCTCCCTGTCATGTGTTCTTTATTTTTGTCCATTTTGGAGGGACATCCTGTTCTTGGTTATGTCACTGTCATGAAAAGCTCCGCAGTCTCCTGAAAAGCTGTCTTTGGTCTCCACCAAACATGTGTACTGTGACTGTGGCCAAACAACTCTATCTTTGATTTGTCAGTGTAGAGAACAGTATTCCGAAAGGACTGGTCTTTGCCTATATGTTCATCGGCGAACCGGAGTCTTGCTTTAATGTTCTTTTGGAAGGCTTTTTTCTGGCATGCATCTGGCGTGCAGGTTAAATTTGTCCAATTTCTTTCTGATTATAGACGTATGCACGTTCACATTTAACAGTTGCAAGAGTTACCTGCAGATTCTGTAATGAAATTTTGGGGTCCGTGGAGACTTCTGTTCACTTCAAACGGCCTGCCTGCACGTCAAAGGATGAACTTGCTGGGGCGGCTCGTCCTGGACAAATTGGCAGACACTTGAGATCTGTACCAATTGAAAATGATTTCTCTTCCAGTGATTTATTTCAAATAATTTAGAGACCTTTTCAAGTCCCTTAACAGACTCATCCACAGCCTTTTCTCAGAAGGCCTGTGAGAGCGCTTTAGATCTTTGCATGATGACACCACGCATTTCAATAGCAAAGACAACACCAGACCCTAGATGTCCGGCTTAAATAAGACAGGTTCCACCTGCACCTACACCTGCAGGAGGATCTAATCAATGGCACATAATCTGGAACACCTGATTGTAATTTTATGGACTTGAAGGAATGATCAGTGTAAGTGTGTACTTACTTTTTCTACACAACTGAGCTGTTTTTTTGTTTATTTAAATTATGAAAATGACTACAAAATGTCAATTTTATGTGTCATTTGTTGGAGGATATCACAATTGTATCAAAGAGTGTGAAACGTTTGCTTCTTCAAACATGTGGAAATAAAAATTTACAATTTCCATCGGATATACTCACTTTTCCCATGACTGTATATATCCAAAAACCAAGAACCTGAAGAGACGGCTGGTTTTATGCCATACGTGTACTTGAACTAAATGTAAAAGGACCACCACCAAAACTGCAGTTATAACTATACTCTTTGAGCTCTTTGTGCACCAGCTAACAATTTAGGAGGATAATGGGGGGGAAGGAACTGTCTTTCGAGAACAATATGCTCTGCTAGTGAGAATATAATAGCTGTAAAATGGACCACTGCCCCTCCATCCTGGCAATCAAGCAAACATGCACCAAATTCCAGATGCGGAATGTCTCCAAAGAAAAGACACAGTGTGAGAAGTTCTGATTGGAAACCTACATCCATCACACCATACAACCTCAACAAGATAGTGATATTATTTTGAAGTCTGTGACCACATATTTGTTTAAAGATTACAGTATATGGTATACACATGCCTGATGATAACAATGATTGTGCCAGGATTTGATTATGGTATATCAAAATCATCCCCTTTGTGATTGGTTACAGCAGTTCTGAGGAGACATACCTACATGGTGAGATCAGTGCTTGTACCTGTTAAACTTCCAACTTCAAATACAGATTGAAAAACAAAGGGTTTTTGCAAAGGGACACAGCTCTTATAAACATTATGTTGCGGGAAAATATTCAATGATAGGTTGGTGTGATGTGACCCAACATTGTCACCACGCTGAAGTTGATCGACTTCCAGTAACCACACGTCCCAAAGTGGTTCATTCCTCTTACCGCACAGCAACTTGCCAACACTAACTTTATTAAATAATGATACCATGCCTTTTTATCCATTCATAGTTACATTTAATGTTGTGGCTTGTCTGGGAAACCTATCTCTGACAATTTCAAAGCTCTGACACTGGAGACTCCTTCCAATAGGGGCTTCATTTAGATGCAGTCTAATAATACAATCTGACTGAGAGCTCAATCGGATTATACAGCATTCATGCTTACCAAATAGAGTCTCCAGACAGGGTAAAACGATTGAGAACTGCTGAATGAAATTCCTGCCCGATCATATGATTTATGCCTGTCTGATTACTTTAATTGTAAGAATTATCGGTTGCATTTTGTGCAAGTGTGTTTGGTATATGAACTGATTGGTGAAAATCTATTGCTAAATCTGATCTATCTACTACAGAAACAATAGTTTATATAGTATTTTCTTTATCAGAACAAACCCATTGCTATAAAGCCTGTGAACTAGTTTCAGTGCTGCTAAAATTAATCAATCAGGCATAACTAAGAACTACATGACTCGTGTAAAGAACATAATGTAAACCAGCACTCCTCTACATACTCGGCCATAAAAATTTGACCTTGTCTCCAGTTCTCCAAGCCTCACGAATTAATTACGTCGCTAACCCCGGCTCATAGATTAATCAAAAATGCGCTTGTAGACAGACCCAACTCTGCTCACTTATTCTGCGCACATGAACTCTCCTGTCGTAAGTGATGTAAATGTTAATGTATAAATAGCAGTCTGAAATGGCCCAATACAATAATCTATAGAGAATTGAAAGATGCAGATTTTCTCACACTTCAGTGGGAATAGAAAAAGGAATGTGTATTTAAACAAGGTGGAGGAGTTTCCTCAATCCCAGGAAGCCACATAGTTCATGGAGAACTCGATAAGTGAGTGAATCACAGGAGCAGCTTTGATATTTATTGTGGAAGAGAGTCCTGTTCTTCCCTCTGGTACACATGACAACAGCACATTCTGTTCTACATTTACTGTTTCCCTTTTCACACTCTGTCACCACACACACACACACCCACACACACATCTTTTCTTTATACACCATCCTCATTCCTCTTTGCTTTCAGGGCTTCTGTTCTACGTCTTTTGGCTCTTTATATAATGCACAAAGGAGTAAGAACTAGCAGGGAATAAAATGGCATCCTTTTCTTGGATAATTTAAGAGCTGGGCTTAAAAAAAGCATTAATGTGAATAATCTGTAATCATGAAGTTTGATCAATTATGATATCGCCTGTTGTGATTCACTGATTTACTTTTTTTTTTTTTCTAAAGCAGTAACATTGACTTTACGTGGCTTTATGAATGAATAGCGTGTTCTGTGGCGGTATGAAATTATGGGATAATAAATAATTCAATGTATTATAATGCTAAATCTTTTAGGTAATTAAATGTTAATGTGCTTTGTAATGAATTGTGTGTATTAGATGTGTGCTGATGCGCCAGTATGACACTATATCATGAAAAAGGTAGCTGAGATAATTATAACATAATTATTTTTATACGCTTGTGCAGGTAATGTGACCATAAGAAGAGATTCAAGGTGAAATATGGGCAGAATAAGCTGATATTTTGTCATGTACTGAAAAGGGTGTTCATGTGTATCTAACCCAAAATAATGTATAATATATATTAATACCAGTCCATAGTTACATGGTCTGTGTGGAGAATCTGAGTTTAAATGGAAGATATGAAGTAAAGAAATATGCTGTGCATATAGACCAGGTTAAGTGTCACAGGGAGAAAAATCATGTAGAGATTGAAGGGATGTTAATAAGTAATTGACTATCAAATTTTCTGTCTAGCCAGGATTGAGGAGAGCTAGAGAGTGTCGTAGTATCCTCGTATAAGGAAAGCCATCTAGTCTAGTGCATAAAAAACTCAGCCATGAACCTGAAATTCATAACTAACCAATATATGAAATAAAATTCACTTGAGCACATTTGTAATTGTTTTCTCAGGTCACTGTGGGAAAACCTTTGCCATCTTGAAGAGATACGTAAGCAGTGCTGTTCCAAAAACTGACTGGTTACTCATCGTAGATGACGACACGCTTATTAGGTGAGAGCGATTATTCCTTTAAGATTCCTTCTAACGCTCACAATCTGTCTTGAGAATCGCTGAGTATCTCCTCATCATGCGTAAAGGGATTAATTAACAGAGATGACGCAGAGGATTCCTTTATGGCACGTTCATCCTCTGGGGAACCTACAGGACTATATTAAATTGTGTGGGAAAATTCAATGAAGGGAGGATAACTGATGGAATTAGTGATCTGTGCACTTTTATGGGTATCACCTTGTGGGCAGGGCGTTATTGATGACTCTTTACTGACACATTGCTGAAGAAAAAGCAGATTAACTTTCTGTACCAGCAGCTTTGGTAAGAGTGCTCTGGTTACAAGATTATAATACTGCGCTCTGTATTATGTTGTCATTTCTATAGTAACAATTTACACAGGGACTTCATGTAAATGATTTTTTTTAATACATGTACATGTCTTTAGGGTGAAGGTGAGTGGAGCAACAGAAAACCCAGTCATCTGGAGATTTGAATCCTGAAGTATCCCAAATCGGCATACTTTATCAAATTACAGCGGCACTAGTCAATCACGATAATCTATTCGCTTAAGGATGCGCAAGAGGGTAGATAGCACTTCCCTCTGAGTGTGTTACTCCACCACGTGACGCAGCATGAGCAGCATTTTAAAAAAAAAGATGCATGTGGCTGGCTGGCATGTCTTAAAGGAAGCGCATGATGGTCTTCACGCTGCTGGGTTGGTAGCTGTGATATGGTGTGTGGGAATTGGCGAAGATTAAATGAGGGAGAAAATTGGTACAAAATAAAAATATTTAAAAAAAAAAAAAATCCTATAAATGAATAAAAGGTGTGATGTGTCATTCTTTAAAAGAATAAAGAAATACTTTCCTTGCTATGGCATAAGAGGAATAAAACTAAATTAGCTACCTCGGGATGGCAACAGGAAGTCCACTTTTCTTCAGGCCTCGTCATACCACTATGATGTAGATTAATTTCCTACGGCAAAACACCCTGAAGTGTTTTTTTGCCTTTTTTTTTTTTAATTGCATATTGAATAATTAGAAATCCTGTGTCAGTAAAAGCTTAACACACCATAAGAGCAAGCACGAACATGCAGTATAAAAGATGCCCACATGCACACACACATGCACACAAGTTTCAAAGTGTGTGCACTTGGACCATGTTTATATTACATTGTGGGGACCAAATGTCCCCATAACGTGATATAAAACCTGTTATTTTTACCTTGTGGGGGCATTTTTTTCTGTTCCCCACAAGGGAAAACTCAATTTTACAAAATACAATTAAAAAATAGCCAAAAGTCTTGTATTTTGTTTGGTTACTTATGGTTAAGGTTAGGGCTGGATAAGGGATAGGGTTGTCATGGTTACAGTTAGGCCCATAGAAATGTCATGTCTCCACAAAGACATGAAAACAAACATTTGTGTGTGTGTGTGATTGTGTGTGTGTGTGTGTGATTGTGTGTGTGATTGTGTGTGTGTGTGTGTGTGTGTGTTTGTGTGTGTGTTTGTGTGTGTGTGTTTGTGTGTGTGTGTGTACGCTTGTTTTCCTCCCTCAGCTTGCCCAGACTACAATCCCTGCTCAGCTGTTATGATCCCACGGAGCCGGTGTTCCTCGGGGAGCGTTATGGTTATGGGCTTGGCCAGGGAGGATACAGCTATATTACAGGAGGAGGCGGGTGAGTGATCAAAAACTCTGTGTAGTAGAGATACAGCTCAGGTCAGAACATTGCAGTCCTCCACAGCAGGTGCTGAAAATATACACAGGCATTTCACTCATGAGCTTCTCTGGACCCAAGGCTGTTTGCACTGAGAGGTTGAGCTTGTTTAATCTGGTGTGAAAGCTGTATTGAAACCTGGAAGGGGTCAAGGGAAAAAAAGATCTCCATTTCAGTCTGGAAATGCATTCAGGGTGCAAGCGAACCATGTGTGAAATTGATCCTCTTCCAGAGCTTGGGGTAGAATAACATCAGCAAGGTGTCACACTCCTCGTCCATTCAGGTATCCCAACAGCAAGTAAAGGAATTTTGGGCTCTGCAAAAGAGAAAACTACATGGAGCAAAAAAGGGATTTGAGTTTGAAGTGACAGCTCATATTTAGAATGACAAAATGGATTAAGAGTAGAGATGTCGGTTACACATCAAGCATTCGGACGTTTGAATAACTGGCTGAGGAAAAGTGCAAGGTGGTTCAAGGGGGATAGTGAAGGATTACTGAGTGCCGTTCATTACAATGCGAGGTAGTGAGTGCCCTTGCCAGTTTATTAGGTACGCCTGCCTTGTATTCAGGAAGCCTTGTATGCAGGAAGCAAGTGTCTTCAACAAGTATAAAACAGGTTTATGTGTATTCTCTACTTAGTAACACTGTACCACTACACCTCAACACCAGTTCAGCTTAAATTAGATAGCTAATGAGAGTTACAGCCCATGGTTTATACAGCCAGGGTTGAACACACAGAGAGAACACCCCGTGATCTGCAAATTAAACATCTTGATATTTATTTGTGGCTTAAAGTCTAGGTAATCGAACACTTCTGAGCACTCATACAAAAGAAGTATGTTTAAATCAGAATAAATTCATTTTCCACAAACGCTTGTGAACTGAAATGTTTATTCTTTCTATACTGGAAAAGGTTGAACGTTTTCATCTTGAGAAATCTAGAAAACACTTGCTATTAGGTTTAGGACCTGGTTGACTCATAACTTATAAAACTGCTGAAGTATATTTGTGTGAGCAGCTGCACCTGAAGCATGTGTTTAAAATAATACTGCCAGGAAAGGTTCTTGAGGAAAATGTCATGGATGAACCTTTTTTTTTTCCAGCATTTTTTTATAGGCACAGAAAATGGAATAATCATTTTCATAGCAAGTTGACAAAGAAATTCATCGACAAAAATGGTTAAAAATTAGACAGAAGTCAGAAATTTTCTTCAAAAAAATGTTTGTCTGTGGTAACATTTTAGGGTTCCGAAGGTATAGGGTGAGATGGGATGGGTTGGGAAATGTGATGGGATGGGATAGAATAGGATAAGACATTGGAAAGATATGATTGGATGGGACAAGATAGGATAGGAAGGAATAGAATGAGATGCCATGGGATCGGATAGGATGGGATGCCGTGGGTTGGGATCAAATATGATGGTATAGGATGAGATGACACATCATGGCTCTCACCCTTACAAAGGCCCATCTTACTATTTTTTTTTTCTTTTTTTCCCCCGAGTATAATGATTTGTGATATGATGTTGAGTCTTTATACAATATTAGTGAGGTACTGACCATGTTTTAATAACCACCTCCTTCCATCCCTTTTTTCCACCCAGAATCCATGGGGGATGCTAACTTTTCCACTCAAATGCAGTACAGTATTGAGTATTGAGACAGTACTCAAATGCAGTATTAATGCTGAAGCAATTTTGCTCATAGCTCTCATCCGTACATTATCCTGCTTTTATCCTTTTTTTTTTTACTAAAATATCATCATTTAAATGATGATCTTGTGAAGTAGTGAAGTAACAATAATTTGAAAGAGGGAAAGATGGGTCTGTTCTGTAATGTTTATTCTACTGATCCCTCAGGGGAAATGAAACTTGAGTGCATGTATCTGTTTGTCCTAGCTCACTAATCTCCTCAGTTCACTAATGTAGAAAACACTGCCCAGAGGTCAGTTAATCATAATTTATCTAGAAGATTTTTAGTTGCCTGTTTTCATGGTCAATAATTAGAAACAACTCAGTTTTGTGGGTGGGAAGGGAGTTGGAGAGGGGGGTATTTCTTTCTTTCTATTTTTTTTCCCACCCGGGTCATCATTTTCCCTTCAAATCAGTCCCATTAGGAACGAGGCACTGGCTGAACAGAGCCTGCATGCGAGACATGGTAGGGTTATCCAAGTTACTATCCAAAATGAGATTAGATTTGAGTTAAATTTCTCAGTGGGTGAAGCCTTGTGTGAGGATGAGTGTGCATAGCATGGCTCCCTTAACACCTAATCCAAACTTCATGGCTCAGCTGTACTCAGACAGAACAAATCCATGAGCCTGAATAATCTCTCAAATAAATAAAAACCATCACCATGTAAGCTCAGTCTAGTTTTCCTGATTGCACAATAACTGTATCCGAACCAGGGATTCTCAAAGTCTAACGGTAAAATAAATTACACCAACCCCCTGAGCACAGATTTATTTCATGAACGTTATTTCTACTTGTAAGATCATGTTTTGTCTATTTTTTAGAGCCATGGGACTTTTTGTTCCTGAACTTTCTAAAGTTGGACAAGTTGACATTATTTACAGGCTACTTTCTTTTGAGTTACTGAGGTTTTGATGAAATTAAAGGGACCAATCAAGCTGGCTAATAGCTATAAGAACCCTCTAGTAAATATAATATCTTTAGTAATGGTGAGCTTTGATTCGCACAACTGTAAAGAAATTCATCTGCCTTGCCCTCTGAGAACTACTATGCTAACGGATACAAATGAACAACAAAGAAAATGATGATTCATTTGTACAAATACTGTAAAGAAATAAATACACAATGACACATTATAAATTCTAAATTGATTCAAGTAATCCACTTTAAGGTGAAATGTTGTAGCAGAAATGGACCAATGTTGCATATTATGATATAGACTAATGGGAATAAAACTAAACTAAACTGTGTCAGTATGTTGTTGGGCCACAAGTCAGCAGAACTGCTCCAGTGCTCCTTGATGTCAGTTCTACAAGTCTCTGAAACGTTCCTCGGGTGTTAAACAACATTCTTAATCTCAGGTGTTTTAATGATTATGGTGGAGATAACACGTCGCTCCAAAATCTCCAATTGGTGTTGTGTTTAGTTGAGACTTGGTGACTGTGAAGGTCATAACATATGATTCACAACATTTTTTAGGAAACCAATCAGCAAGCTCTTCTGCCCTGTGAATGAGGGTGGAGTCATCCTGGGAAAGACCACTCCCATCAGAATAGAAATGTTTCATCATAGCATAAATGTGATCAGTCGGGATAAACCGCAGTACTCATTTGCAGAGTCTCTTCCCTCTAAAAGCGAAACCCGACGGGAAAATAAATACATTCCTCTTACAGCATTACGGAGCCACTATATTTTTTCTTTTTTTTGTGAGCCTTCTGTAGTAATAGGGAAAAATCTAATTCCAAAGATTGTGTCTACTGTTCAGAATATGATGTATACCTTTGCCCTTTATTCCTCTCTCCAGAAGCTGCTCAGGTACTTCAGTGTTACAGTTTACAGTTCAGTCTTAGGATTGGACTACTGCACCTCGCTCCTGGCAAGTCTACTGTAACTGATCCAGAATGCAATTGCACCGCCTGTTTTCACTCTCTCCAACCTCACTGCTGCGGTTTCCCCCACATGAGATTTGACTTACAAAGGAAAAATTGAAGCAGCCTCCAATTTAAATAAACAACTTGAAACCCATGGGTTTTCTTCCTGGACTCCCTTTTCTGTACCAGGGTTTTGGCTTTATAGTATTTAATAGGGCTGTAACAGTACACTCCAGTCAAGGTTCAATTTGATTCACAATACCGGATTTACAATTCAATTTTATTAGAAGAAAAGATAGACTGAAAAGACTTTTATTTCTTTCAAAAATTGCTATGAACAGAGGCTTAATATTGTAAACAAAGGGTACTAAAGGTTTACCATACTCTGACCTAGATATATGATCAATTGAAACATAATGAGCTCTGTAGCAGCACCTGAGACATCTTTTTTAATGGAAATGGAGCATTCAGTGGCTTCTTTCTTGGCCACAGTAGACTGATGTCTGTTGAAAGCTCTTTTTAATGGTTATAACATGGTTTCAGCACCTGAATATATACTGTGTAATGTTATATGTGTAACTATATGACCTATAACCTAGCTGTCAGTCACTGTGCTCTCTGTATATTTTAACTCTATGGGGTGTACAGATTGGGACCTCTGGTGTTCAAACGATGCAACTACATTATAATACTAATAATAATAATTTGTCTGTCACATATACATTATAACACAGTGCAATTCTTTTCTTTGCATATGTCAGCTTGTTAGGAAGCTGGGGTCAGAGCACAGGGTCAGCTATGATACCGCAGCCCTGGGGCAGAGGGCCTTGCTCAAGGGCCTAACCGTGGTTGCTTGGGGGTGCTGAGGCTTGAACCCCCAGCCTTCTAATCAGTAACCCAGAATCTTACCCATTGGGCTATCACTGCCCAACAGTATGGATTTGATGCATGATGTGAATCATTGACAGCATCACATTTTTGCATCGTGATGCATTGTGGGGCAGCCAACGCCTAAAGGTTAGGCGGCCGAAAGCTCACCGGTACGATTCTGTGGACCAGCAGGAAAAAATGTGTGGGTAGTGGGAGTGAATGAACAGTGCTTTTCCATCTCTCTACATCCATGGCTGAAGTGCCCTTGAGCAAGGCACCTAACTCCCAACTGCGACACAGCTTCCCACTGCTCAAGGTGTGTGTGTGCTCACTTATAATTTGCCTTTGTGTGTGATCACTGCTTTAGATGGGGTAAACGCAGAGAATAATTTCCCCTCAGGGACTAATTATCTGAAATAAAGTTTAAAAAACCTCACAATGTGTCATTGCACCCCTAGTATTCATAGCCCCTGACAAATTTATACGACGATATTGGACAACACAAAGCACTTCTGTGAGTCGTTTTTGGATATCTGCCATATGCTATAGGTGTAAATCTAAATGTAGTATTACACTTGTATACTTTTTCACAGAATAATCAGGTGCTAAATTGCACTCTCTCACTCTTTGACCCTATGTTATAGGATGGTGTTCAGCAGGGAGGCCGTACTCAGACTCTTGGCAAGTGGCTGTAATTGCTACAGTAACGATGCTCCTGATGATATGGTATTGGGGATGTGTTTTAACTCCCTTCGACTTCCGGTTACACACAGCCCACTGTTTCACCAGGTAAACAACTCTTCCTGCCTGCATAGGACCCTTATGAACAGTCCTAGATGAAGTGTTTATGAAGGAATAAAATGACTTCTCATTCATCATGCTAATGTACTGTGCCTGCTTTTGTAATATGTTTTTGCTCGTAAAGGCAACTTGGAAATGTTTATAGGACGTAAATTATTTTTCTTACACAGTTTTATTATTCTGGGCGTTATAAATACTGTGCAGTCATGAGTCTAGTTTAGTTTAATAATCTAACCCTGACCACTTTGTTTTCTCATGAGTTAAATAAATGAGAGTAGTTGAGTAATAAATGCAGAAGAAGTGCCTTGTAAACTGTACAAGCAAAGAACTTCAGAAGAACTTTGGTTGGGATTTTATTGAAGGATTCCTGTTAAAACATAAACCCACTGACAGCAGCAAAGCTTGCTTCTTCACAGAGCATCCTACTTCCCATCCAGCACCAGCTCCCAGTCAAGATTACTACCGCTTCAGCATTCAGCAGTGCTTTTCAGAAAAGACAGTTAACAGGTTTCAAGATTATTTGCAGGCACCAGAAAATGTCTGAAAGGCCTCTTGTGTCAGGTATTTATGACTCGAATTTGGCCATAGTGAATAAGCACTTCAGACCATGACAGCCTGTACCACCCTGCTGAAACTGTTTCAACTCAAGCCGTTTAACTCCAAATCTTTACTGTAGTATTTGCATGTAACTTGATATATCCAGCTTTACAGCTTTTGTAACCGTGTAGTGTGTGTTACCTTGAAGGGTCCTGTTCTTTGGGGTTCCTGCCACATATGTGTATTTCATAATACACATCACTTTAAGCATCTTAAATATTGCTTAATTGCTTAAAAATGCCTAATTTAAGCCATTTAAGATTTCAAATGCATCAATATGAACATCTGTTGTCAGATAGTAAAATCTATGCCAACTGACCCGACCTTTTGTATTCTCTTGAATACAAACCTTTGGAATGACCAATTAAAAAGTAAGTTGTGTGGAACATCTGACCTCATTGGTCGCTGAAAGGCACGCTAAAGGAAAGTTGGGTTATGTCGGGATTGGGTTTTTTTCACTCTGAAGATGAATTATGTGGCTAACACCATACCGTACCAGCTTTTTGCCAGATTAAGTAACATTTTCCACTACCATGCTTGTACTGTATCTGTCTTCTGAATGTGAAGTGTTTAATTCAGTCTTTAGATTTATAGCATCACAATTACTCATTTGTATGCAAGGGGTTCTTCTGGGTTCCCTGGTTTCCCCCCATCCTTGCAAAAACATTCTGGTAGATGGATTGGCTATTATCCAGGGTGGATCCCACTTCACAGCCAGTGTGTCCAGGACAGGCTTCAGATTCACTGAGGCCTTGGCCAAGATAAAGTGCTTACTGAAGATGAATGATTAACTTCAAATATAGACTTAAGACATAATATTATAAAATTATAATTTTAACTTACAACTTCAGACTACTTTTCTTTTTTTAGACTTGTCCTCTGACAGAGACATAAACAGGTCTGCCCAACACTAATCACAGAACAGTCTGTCCAGCTCTGAAAAAGAGATGATGATGATTGCTAGTGAACTGTTTTTTCTCTATCGGTCACTTTTTAAATCAACAGTGTCAGTTTGGATTAGTCTCATATGCTTGTCTCTTCAGTTTCAGTGACCTTAGTGCATCTCTCAGAGACACACTGTTCTTGTTTCTATGCCATGATATTTTCTCAAAATTCTCCTGAAATACTCAAACATTGCATCTGTTGCACCTTTTTGACATGGAAAACTAAACAACTATATCAAATTT
The DNA here is from genome assembly GCA_030068355.1 of Notoglanidium maculatum. NCBI lineage: Eukaryota > Metazoa > Chordata > Actinopteri > Siluriformes > Auchenoglanididae > Notoglanidium > Notoglanidium maculatum. Next base: position 14,369 of record JAQQZX010186220.1, read on the forward strand.
CCATCCTAATCTTTTACTGGAGAGATACTCAACTAATTAATTATTGATCAAACTAATGATGTGCACTTGTGTGCTTAGAAAAGTGGGAAATCAGCTTGAGGGTAAAAATACCTCATGCTGTGTGTGTATATTTTATATTTAATAGCGCTAAGAGGGGAATCAGAACAATAAATTGCTTGTTTGGAATAACTTGCTTGGTTGGAAGACAAGATCTTGCAGACGCTACTTAAAAAAAGCCTCCCAAAAACAACTTTTGGTTTAGTTGGAGATATGAAATTTGAGCTCACTTAACTGTAATAACGTTCATTCAGACCTTGTTGTAGTTCCATTTTGACAAAATCCAGACTATTATGAGCAATTACACCCTATTTAGAAGGTCTCTAGCAGACGTTAAGACAGGATTTTGTGAACCTATGTGTAGTGTAAACTACATCTATGAACGATAATGTGTATATATAGATACTGTATATAGTTTCTTATGACATCGACGTCAAAGTAAAAACAAGAAAAGCAGAACCGGGTTCTGGTACCATTTCACTTCAGTTTCACTGACCACAGATGGGATAGTGCTGCCTCTGTGCTGGGGTGTCAGATTTTATTTCCAGAAGATCAGATAACCCGTATAAACTCGGTGACATTATTTATGCAACTGTCAGTTTCAGATGTTTTCCCAGAATGGTCAGAAAATGTTCAATTGATCAGTGTCTGGATTTGTAATCATGGAACATATTGCTCTCCTATACGCGGGTAAATAAAGAGCACCCGCAGTGTCAGGGTTTGCATTAAGTAGTTTGTCTTAAATTTGTTAGGCACAATGAATTTACACTGAAATAGAGCTGGTTATTCCAGGTGAATGTGCAATCTCTGTTAAATTTGTGCTGACCCTACTGATTGAATGTTATGCTCTGATTAAGTGCTCAAGTACATGCTCTGGCTGGATCCCAGATTTCCTATGAGTGTGTCATTGTGCTGGTTTCTTGTGTTGCCCAGGCACGGCCAGAGGACTACGCCAGAGATTTTTTAGCCCACCAGACTCCAATTTCTTTCCACAAACACTGGAATATTGACCCAATTGCAGTGTTTCACAAGTGGTTAATTGATGACGTGCATGGCTCCAGTACAGAAAGACTCAAAAAAGCTTCTAAAGAAGAGTTATAGCAAATGGACTCTCTATTGAGACCGAGATGTCGACAGGTAAATGGTAAGATTCTTTGTTGTAGCCTTAAAGGCAAGAAATAGAATGCCCATGCTGCTAATACTGGCTAAGAACTACATCTTTGGCCCTGTTTTTGTTACACTTGGTTTTAAAATGCGTCTTGAGCATTCAGGTAACAAATAGACTGCCGAGACACGTCGCTGTGTTTATCAGGCGTCTCTGAGGTGTCCCGCTGACCACTTTTGTTCATATTTCGTTACTTTCTCTAGAAGGTCAAAGGAAACGGTGCAAACTATATCAAAACATTAAACCTGAAACATACCGTCATTATTTTCTTGCACTCCAACCACGTACATCGGTGTCCCTCTCCATTTTTTTCCAGCGTTTCATGCTGTTGCCAAAACAAAACAATCACCGCGTCCAGTATTAATGATGTAATTTCCTGTTACGTCCGTGCTGCGTTTACATCAGTGTTTACACTGCAGAAGGTATGTGGTTAAATGCGTCCCAGACCACCTCGGCAAGTGGTTTGAGCGACTGCGTCTTGAATGTGTCTTGGAGGTCGTTTACACTTGTATTCAGCGCCGTCCAGTTGTGATCAGATCGCCCAAGACGCATTTTCATACCAAGTGTAAACGGGGTCTTTGAGAGGAAGAATGTGTGAAATCTAAACTTTGAGTACACATAGTTGTTTGTTTGTTTGTGCAGTTCGCAATAATCTGGTATATTAAAGGCTAACCTGATTTATTTTGCAATGTGATAACAATGGGCCTCATTTATTGGACTGGGTACTAACAATTTATTAATAATCTTATTTACATAAGAAATGTGAAATTACTGAAAATCTGGTTACTTTGAGAGAAAAAAAATCTTAGTTTTTTATGAAAATATTTATTCACTTTGCTAAAACTTGACTAATAGATTCATAAATTTGTGACGGTAACTAATAAGAAACTATTCATTCCACCAAAAACTCTCCTAGAAGCTACATTGCCTGTTTTTCATCAGTTTTTCCAAACTTTCCACTACCCTGCCATGTGTCTTTGCAGGACGTCCCAGAGATTTCTGGAGCTGTTTGGATGCCTTTATGTCTCATTCCAGCTTCTCTTATAACAGCTTGATTGGAAAGTTCAGGATCAGACAGGCCGCTCCATTACAGACAGCACTGCCTCCTTCCTCCTTCCTCTCCAAATATCTCTTAAACAGCTCTGAGGTGTGTGCGGAGTCTTCAAGAGTCACTGAGAATTTAAAAAAAAGTACTCCGAAATGTCTTTAAAAAAGCAAGCTGTTGACAGACTTTTGACCGGAAATGTGTGCGAGAGATATTTATAATATTGGTCATTATTTGCCAAAAATGTCTTTAGATTTTTTTTTTTTGGGATATGTTTTCTTTTTCTAATGCTGTGTATTATATTACTTATAAAACTGCCGTTATTTGAAAAAAAAAAAAACCCTCTGTGCCATTATTTAACTAACTTGATAACTAAATGGTTTCCTTTCATTGCCTGGGCACTGTCACGACGCCTGAATAAAATAGGGTTTGATTTATTTAAAGTAATTGTATATAAAGGTAACTTGGCAGGTGCCGTATGAATGCGATAAATACAGGACTCGCGGGAGGGAACTTATTTCCATGAAGCTGATTCAAAATGTTCTTTGACATATTATGAGTTAAACGGAGATACAGTACATACAATCATTATTCCAGGTGTGTAAAAGTGCCCTTGTTTATATGTTTTTAATGAATAATGGCCAACAAAAATGCATTTTATATTGCGGCGAGCACATTCCAACCTTTTAAACAGTGTCAGTGTTAAAAATGAAATCAACCTGTCAGTGTTTTTGCAGCCTGTTTTATAAGCATAGCTGGAGTTTTTAGTGACCCTGCTGACAGTGTAACATACTCCAAATTTCACTTAATTGCAGAAAAAGAGCTCTTGATGTTTTTTTTTAAAAAACGCAGCGGATAAAAGGGAGCACTTTACACCATAAAATATATGCCCTTCAAATATGAACACACTATTTTGCCGCGAACCTCCATTTCCTGTGAACATCTTACACGAGGTGCGCATGCATTCTCAATAGTGCGCATTCAATCATTTATATACAGTCCACCTTAAACATCGTAAACACAAAACATGATTTACTCACTTCTTCTGGGAACATTCTGTATCACACAGTGATTTTGGGTTTAACATTCGCACACTATGAATGTCATCTGTAAGCAATTCAAAGGTCTTGTGGGTGGAATCATTCCCACAATCCCACAAATTACAGCTTGTAACTTCTAACCAGACTCCTATGTACACTTGTACATGTTTCTATCACTAGAAAAAAAATACCCATAGGTCCAGATTTCATAGACAGCCATCCTGCATCTCTAGGGGTGTGATTCTGTTTCAATATGTGATTTGATCGATGAAACACCTGTCACTATTAACGAGTTTGAGAAGTGGAAGGCCACACCTCCTTTACTGGACCAGATAGATTCTTTCCACTGAACAAGAGCCTGTGTCTAATCTCAAGACAACTGTGTGCTCTTTCACCCAAAATAGCCTGTTCTTAGGCAGTAAAAAAAAAAAAATAATAATAATAATAATTTTGTTCATGTGGTGGTGTTCACAGGGCCTCTGGTGGGACTAGACGTGTGCATCAGGACTGGGTTCCCACAGAACGAAACATGCCAATGACAAAGAATGTTGTTGTCGTGCAAGCAGGTTGTTTTTAATCTCATGCAGGTGTGAGTGAGCAGTCAGATATGAAACTTGCTGGGTAAAGAAAAACCATGTACATTAACACAAATGCAATGCATTTACAATGTTCATTGATTCCTCCTTAATACCTGCCTGGTCGAGGATGCAGTGCTTTAAATTAGGCTACTCATTTGTGTATATTTATGAAATAGGACCAAATACATTTTTTAGAAAAGTTGTGGGGGCAGGAAAAAACTAAAATCATAACTGAACTTGAGGAATGTAACTGAGGTTGAGGAACTGTCAGAACCAACATTCTCATTTTTTTTTTTTTAGAAAGAAAGTTTAAAAAGCCTTCTAGCTCAGACCAATCCCACTTTTGGTTTCAAACAGATACTTGTAGCATTAAAAGATACAGAGCACAAATAAATCCTTGTGCTGTGTATAGATGCTGTAAGATTTGACTTTGGATAAGTCAAAAATATTTTCTCAATGTCTCATGTACAACTGTGTAGTTGTACATGTGCACCATGTATTATAAAACCTTGATATCTAATTTTATATATATATATATATATATATATATATATATATATATGCACTACCAGTCAAAAGTTTGGACACACCTACTTTTTTTCATAGGTTTTTTCACAGGTGTTCTGCAACACGTATGGCATATACTGAATTATGTGGTAAACAAAAAAGTGTAACAAAATATGTTTCATATTTTAGGTTCTTCAAAGTAGCCAACATTTACCGTGATGGTACAATCGGCATTATCTTAACCACCTTCATGAAGTCGTCACCTGGAACGCTTTTCAGTGAACACGTGTGCCTTGTTAATATGGATTACTATAGTTGTTCTAC
>JAQQZX010186230.1:0-19083 GCA_030068355.1 Notoglanidium maculatum
GTGTGTGTGTGTGGGTGTGTGTGTGTGTGTGTGTGTGTGTGTGTGTGTGTGTGTGTGTGTGTGTGTGTGTGTGTGCGGGTGGGTGGGTGTGTATGCAGTCCCTTCCTCATAAACAAGTATTTTACCTAGAATACAACACAAAACTTTTTTTTTCTAAATCATTTAAATATTATATAGTTACTTATGCAACTGGAAAGCTTTAAAAAAAGGCTTACTTCCTGTACCCTTTGCCCTATTAAATGTTTTTCCTTCTCCTTTTTTTTTTAACTACACAGAAAATTAACTCTTTGCAATGATGGTAAATATATCCTGGCTACTTATATCACCACAGGTACCTCTAAACAAGAAACACTTATATTAGTGAGTTCCTGTAAGCTAGATGTCATCATCACTCTCAGGGAGGGTTTTTTAGGCCCAATTGCTTGCTAATATCTAATTGTAAGCACATGCTGCTCATGAGGAATTGTTGGTATAAATAATTAGAATATAACTATATAATTATATATATATATGTATATAAATGATGCTATTGTTGTGAGTAGCTCAGCAGGTGTGTTCACAGGCTTTCAGTGCCTGTGTGTATGTGTTATGTGTATGTGTAAGTTATGTGTATTCAGAGATAGGATTCACACTGATTTTCTGGGTTCCCCATTCAGAATACGCAAATTACATGGATATAGTTCAATGATCTGAGGGTGCCATATTTTTTTGACTAGAAGTATTGGATATGGGGTCATAACTTTTCATCTAGCCCACTGCCTTCACACAGGACCACTTACATTTAAGCCTGAAAAACAAAATCAAGGAACAGAAAATGACTGAAGAAGCAAATTAATTGTGCGCAACTTTAAGAGTCCATTAGAGTGTGGGAAGGATGTAAGCAATTTTCTCACACTTTTATTTCACACTTTGTTTTGAATTGTCAGATTATTAGCATAATGTTTTTGTTGATCTTGTAAATAAAACATGCCCATGCTTCAAATGTAGTTCAGAATTTTATCCATAATTCAAATCTCTGGTTAAGATGCTATATCTATGCAAATAAAAAATAAAATAAATAAATAAATAAATACAAATTTAGGGGACTTAAAGGGGTGATACTATTAATTCATTAATAGTTTTGTATTTACTGTTGCTCAATGGTTGACTCTTTTTGAAAACAGATAAACAGGACCAGATTTAACTGCTTATCGTGACTAATGTACAGCTGTGTGTGACGCGTAAACATTCCACAGCTTGAATGACAGCCCTTGTTTCCCCGTGATAAACATCTTTTAGCTCCCTGTTTTGACGTTCGGTTTCAGAGCAAGCTGTGGTTTTACACTTCCACCCCCTCATTTTGTGGAGTGGATTTCTTGGCATCTTGGCATTCCTTAACAGCCTGAAGTGTCGTTAAAAAACAACGATTTCCATGACGTTTTCATGTAGGTGTTATAGGGGAGTACAACACATGCTAAAAAACCATGTGCTGTTTGAAAACCATGCAAACATGAAAAAGGCCAAAGGCTGTGAGCCGGTTTAAACTTGCTGAAACATTCACGTATATTAGGACGAGTTTATTTCTTCTAACTTTAAATGAAAAGTTAAGCTGGTGATGTTGGTTTTTGGTTTGGTTCCTTTTTATTTGCATTAGTCTGTAAGATACATAACTTCTACTTCATTTGCCTATACATGTGTGCTTTGTTTACAAAAAAAATATTACAGTCTATTTCTTTACCAAATTGGATATCAGACTGATGGTAGTTAATTGTAAGTAGCAAAAAAGTAGCCTCCTCAAATCCAAACTTTAATATTGTGTGCCTTGTAATTTCCTCTTCCTGTTTCGGTTTCTTAGCACCTGATAACTATTGAACTTGATCAGTCTCATCAAAGAGTTAGAAGTTTGGTAAAAGAGTAACATCCAATGGTCCTCATATGAAGATCTTATAAGAATATACCCACAATGCACCTGGGAGAAATATGAGGACAGTGGGATCTCAGGAGGTTAAAACCCTAAATGTATTGATACAAGGAGAAAAGGGAAACATTGGGCATACCTATGTATGCAGCAAATACACTATATGGCCAAAAGTATGTGGACACATGACCATCACACCCATATTTGCCCATTACCAAACCTTCTGTGCATTAACACAGAGTTGGCCTCCCTTTGCAGTTGGAGTTCCAATTCATCACTAAAGTGTTTGGTGTGGTTGAGCTCAGTGCTTGGGCTACTTGAATTCTTCCACACCAACCTGGGCAAAGTATGTAACACTATCATGATAAAACCCAGGTTGGGCCCTTTAATTCCAATAAGGGGAAATCTTAATGCTTCCGAATAAAAATACATTGTAGACAATTGTGTGCTTAAAATATTGCTGCATCAGTTTGGGGAAGACCCACACATGGGTGTAATGTTCAGGTGCCCACATATGTTTGGCATATATATAGTGTATCAAGCGTTGTGGTAACATTTATCTCATATCATACTATAGAGAGACTTGATTTAATTATCAGATGGCATCGATGAAGTCATTCCCTAATCTTCATGCAGTCATACTTATTTGCAGTCCATTTATAATCTTTATTTTAACTATATATTAACTTATTTTAACTATATATAGGATTGGAAACATATTTTGTTTTTGTTTTTTTTTTTTTTTGTTTTTTTACACTTTTATGTTTACTACGTAATTCAGTATATGTGCTGCTTCATAGTTTGAGGTATTCCGTATTGTTTTACAATGTAGAAAGAAAAAAAAGAAAAACCTATGAAAGAGAAGGTGTGTCCAAACTTTTGACTGGTAGTGTAGATGCAAATAGCACTACAAAGTTGATGTTCTTTCCGGTTAAATAAATTATGCTATTTTGTTTTTTATCCTGTGCTGTCAATTTTTTTTAACAAAGAGCACCACTATAGGATTGAATGTGGTCAGGATTCAGTGTTCTCAGATTCTTCTTGTCCAGAATCGGTAGTCTTGGCAACAGTGTTCATGATGTATTTGGTGTATATGCTATACAGTCAGTCTAGCAATTCAGACACTTTTCATCATAACCAAAAACTGTTCACTCTTACAGGAGTGAGTGAGTTAGTGAGTCAGTTAACTAACATTTCAAACATCTAGCCAGAGACTTTGTCAGTAAACAAACAAGTATATTTGCACAAAATGTTTCTGTTTCAAACAAACTCTGGAATCCAGTGACTAGCCTACATCTTATTCTGAAAAAGCTCAGAAGGACACATGAGGTCTGGATACAATTAGGCCTGAGGGTCCCTACCCCGCTATACCTGATGAAATCACAAGGATTTTCCGAGGTTTTATATGAAAAGCCTGTCTTTCTGAATAACACATTCCACCATAATCCACTGAAAGGAAGACAGGAACCAGGAGAACTACACAGACACAGGGAGAATGTGTGAAACTTCACACATACATTAGCCTGAGCTCACCAGGGACCCTGGAGCTGTGCAGCTGCAACACTACCTGCTGTGTCTATTCATGTCCACTGACCCAGAATATGTTAGATCTGAGTACCTTTTCATTACTGTTGAGAGAATGTTATTGATTAAAGGCTAATGTTGGTACATTTTCACACTGCATCTTCACTACATTTTCACCATAGCAGCTACTCTGCTTTAAAAGCCCACTAACATGCAGGTGTTGCCAGTTATCTCACGTCTTAGTGCATGATCTTTCTACATGGTATAAGCAATATTAGTGAGGAAATTGTGTAAGATTTTTGTGCAGAGCTGCGTGTTTCCTAATTTCAGAAGATTTTCTTTGAAATGTTTGTTTCAGTTACCACAGTAGCACCACAGTGGTTTAAACAATATCATATTATTTGCTTTTTGAGACCATCATAATGACCATCTTTCAGAAGAATAACACTTATACACAAAATCAAGCTTGGATTTGAGTTGTGCTTGGTTTATTATTGACTAAAGTAATGTCTTTCAGAGTCCTGCCTTAAAGGACAGAATTACAATTATGTTTTTTGAATTGGAAGAATTCTGAGGCAGTGCGTGTGTGTGCGTGCGTGTGTGTGCGTGTGTGTGGGTGTGCGTACAGTTCAATGTAATGGATTTGAGTCCTATCCAGGGCATCCACCATGACCCTGACCAGGATAAGCGCTTACTGAAAATGAGTGAATGAGTAAAATAATTCTATCTTTTGACTATTAAATAAAATGGAATCCAATTCTGAATATGCCAAATGATGTTGTTCATGTCCCAATACATAATCAAAAGTAAAATAATTATAGTCCCAAGAATATAAACACAAGTAGAGCCCAAGGTAACATATTTCAAATACTGTGAAGGAAAAGCAGGCTCCTTTATTCTCCTCCTCCATTAAATGATTCATTGCTCTTTGGGACGTCACTTGGACCATCCTCAGCTGCCGCATCCTGACAGTGAAATATATAAGGATGATCTATTTGTCATCTATATGAGCAATGCAAGGATGAATGTACTAAAGGTTAGAGTGTCCTTTGGCTTTTATCCTTTACTATGTGTATGAAAATGACTAGCAACTGCAATAAAACAAGACAAGCATATTATATACAGTTCGGTGTTCTGTGTTATATACAAGTCTTAGCACAAAGTTTCTTATAGAAATGTATTTTTTTATGAAGTCAGTCCAAAACTATTTTAGTAATCAACAATACTGACTAAGGTCTTTTCAGGTCTTTTGGTTTTTTGTTTTAATCTTGTCAAATAAACACAATACTATTAGTAACATCATGCTAAGGCAGTGGATTCATGTAAGACCCGGTCCTAATAAAAAGAAGGGTGCAGAATCAAGCGGTAATGATGGTCAACCAGGTGTTTCACATCTCAGGCAATGCTGTGTAACAGACCAGAACAAAGAGTTAACCTAGCCTACAACATTATGATGCGTTTATCCATTTAACACCAACCTGAGTTGGTGCCTGTTTGAAGTCTTTTATAGAGAAAGTATGGAAGGCAACTGAAAACATATTTGCTATTAAAAAGAAACCTTAAAAAGTACTTTTGGATACTTAAGTTTTTTTTTGGTTTTTTTTATGAACAAGTACTCCAGTATTTTAACTAAAATAAAAATTTGACTGAATAACTTTCACTTGCATTCGAGTAATGTTCGACTAGGTGTAACGATACCTTGACTCTATTAATGGAGTTACTCCAAGATGCTCAGTAAAACTTACCAGCTAATTTCCTTATAAAACTAGATATCTAAATATAGAACATGCAAACTCCGCACAGAAAGGCACCCTGGGTGACCCAGGGATTCAAACCCAGGACCTTCTTGCTGTGAGGCGACAGTGCTAACCACCGCACCTTCCAATCACTAGGCCAACATCTTTACCACTGAGCTACCACAGACCCATGATGGTGTTAATGCTGCCCAATGGACTAAACAGTCTCATATAAAGACTAATGGAAGGTCAGAAACCATTTGAAATGGATGCTATCTTTTGTTTCTCCCAAAAATGAAACTCACCACTCACCACATAATGTGGTTTAGAATTCGATTAGTCCATGGCAGTATGGGAATATGATATACTGTTTTGCCTTGTGCGTCCACCAGAGGGCACCCATGGCTCAGTGATGCAGGAGCCATTGCCCTAGGCAAATCCAGGCCTCCTGTATGCGTTAATATGCACAGAGCCACTGAGGTGACATAATGGTCATTTTAAAAAACTAATATTGCCTATTAAGGCCACAAGAAATTTCTTACGATCTATTTCAATGCAAATTTATTCATACAGACCATTTACCAATAGCCGCTGATAGAGAAGCCCAGATGGTTTTATCTCTATGAAATATAAGTTGTGGCAACTACTGTATATTAAAATTAAGAGACACCGAAAAAAATCTTTGAATTTTAATGGTATGATTACAGGAACCTAAGCATTGAAGTGATTGATGATATACTTCAATCTTGGAATGATGCATAAAGACACACTGGAGTCAGTGGCACTGTAACATGGATATCCTTCCATTAGCCTGTGCCACCTTAAGTGAATTCTCAAAATGAACAGACTTTCCCATCAAATAATTAACTGGAGGCCACGTATTAAGTATGACCTTCCCACAATATATTATTATATAACTTCAAGTTACATAATTTCTGGTCATGACTTTAGTATCTTGTGGCCAAAACATAGTTATTAGATACTTAGCTTATGGCCTCAAAATATTAATTTGTGGCCACAGTATGTTAATTCCTACCAATACCTTATAAAATAGCTATCATGTTACCTCAGAGGCTGCATATAGATGATTTAGAACTGCTAATAGTATTTAAGTGCTTCTATGGCCTTGCTTGATTGTTTGTTCATGACTGTTCATGAAAGGCATATGTTTTATGCTTCAGTATTTTTACCCTTATAAATTTGATCAATCAGAAAATCATCTCTTGGTTTTTTTTCATCCATCACTGTTCATTGCTATGTACACTTTTATCTCAAGTCCTTTTTCTCGCTCTCTCTCTCTCTGTCATAATCATTCACACCTCATGTGACTGTGCTTATCTTCCACACCACCACGACAGCCATCTGCTGTGTCATTTTAGAGATGCAGAGCATCTGCTGTTACCAACAAGAGGTAATAATCACCTATTTTTTTGCACTAAGCCTAAATGGTTTTTAATACAAATTGCTAGTTCTTGGTGCTAACCAGTTTATTATAAAGCCTATGGATAACTCTTGTAGTGCATCGCCATAGGTACTTTATTAAGAATACCATATTAATACTGGGTAAGACCCTGTTTTGCTCTCAGAACAGCCTAAATTATTCATATCATGGATTCCACAAGATGTCAGAAACTTACCTTTGAGATTCTGGTCCATGTTGACATGACTGCATCATATTATTGTTGCAGATTGGACAAATGCACATTTAAGATGCTAATCTCTTGTTCTACCACATCCAAAGGTTGTGCTATTGGATTCAGAACTGGTGCCTGGGAAGGCCACTGAAATTCACTGAACTCCTTCAATATTCATGGAACTGGTTTGAGACAACATGTGGTTTGTTTGATAATGTATGATGCATTATCATGCTGGATGTAGGGTAAATTATCGGCATAAAGGGATGCATGTGGTCAGCAACAATACTCTGTACAACAATTCGCTGTAACATTCAAACAATACACAATTGGTATTACAGGGCCCAGTGGGGGCCAAGAAAACATTCCCTACACAATTACACCAGTCTGTGTCCACTGTAGTTTCAGATTCCTTTTAATAATGTGGCCCTCTGCTGTTGTGTCCCATTCGCCTCAGAGATTGATATGTTGTGTGTTCTAAGATGCTTATATTTACATGTACCATTATTTGGCAGATGCCCTTATGCAGAGCAACTTACAGTACATTTTATTTCATTTATACAACTGAGTATTTGAGGATTAAGGGCCTTGCTCAATGGCCCTATTTGGCAGTGCTGGGAGTTGAACTCCTGACATTCTTATTAGTAGTCCAATATCATAACCAATGATATACTATTGCTTTTTGTTCACCACACTTGTACAGTGTTACTTTACTAAGTTTCTGTAGCCTTTCTGTCTGGTTGAACCAGTCTGGCCATTCCCTTCTGACCTTTCCCATCAACATTGCAAAAATTTTTGGTTTTGGTTTTTTTGCACTATTCTGTGTAAACTCTAGAGAATGTTGCACATGAAAATCCAGTGTCTGAAAAAACAAGCCAACTTGCCCAGCATTAAGATCACTGAGATGTTGGCCTGGGTCTGCATGATTTCATGCATTGTGCTTTTGAATCACCTGATAAATCAAATGTAGACTGTTAGGAGATGTAAAAATGTAGATGAATCTTTTAGGACAATAATTGACAACCATTGATCCAGATAGCCACAAGGGAAGCATTTTGGTCAGGTAAATCATTTTATTTTATACACTCTCAATCTTCCAAGAGCTATTGATAGTCTATTGCCTGCTAATGCTCATTTGAGATAAGTCAAGTTAACTTGCTTCAGTTTTTGCTGCAGCAGTGACCAGGTTTAGATTTATGCACTAATAAATGTTATGGTACCACAGAGCCAGAGTCAGCGGGAATTCATTGCCATCTAGGAAATAAGTCAGCAGGTGACACCTTTATAACCCACCTGGTCTACCTATATTGCAGTGATTTAAATTGGAATTGGAACCCAGGTTGTTTAAATATTAATATATCTAATAATAATAACAAAAACATTCTGATACCTAAAAATATTGCTGAGATTTTAGTACTCCTAAGCTGCAGAGTTCATAATGGAGCATATGGTCCAAAGGTTGTTGTAACCCACCTCTGTAATGCAGGTCAATATGACGAACACGGTTTCTGCAAATATGATCTGGCAAGGCCGCCATTCCCCTCCATTAATGGTGAGAAGCTGTAGCTCTAAAGAGCTCACATAGCAATGAGAAGTGCTCAGGCAGCAACACCCTCTGGACAAACACATATCCCTAAAAATAGTGGTGAATGAGACAAAAAAAAAAAAAAAATCCATACTCCCTCCAGAGAGCATAGCTAACCTTGTTCTATAAGTAAGTGCATATGCAATTTGCTCCTGTTTCTTTCCCTCTGCTATTCTTATGCATTCCAAGGATCTGCAGAATCATAGAGTGCTTTGAAAATGTCCTCATTATCTCCTGTAAGCAAGTGAACAATGGCTTTTTAGGCACAGACCAATCAGTCTCTGTCATGGTGTGTGTCCGTGGGCTATTAATATCCAGCTCCTCTCCAGTGGGTCCCAGCTGAAACCACTTTACTCATCATGGCTTCCCCAAACAGTAAACACAAGACACACCACAGTCACTGAATCAAGTCACCTGGTCCATTTTAAATTACAAACACATGCTTTCATTAATTTTCAGACCAGCTATCATGCACCAATCAAAAACATTTTGGTGCATTTTTTTTTATTGAGGCACAACCTTGCAGAACATAATCCAGACCTGTTTAAAAAGATGAACTTACATATCCATATTCATGGTCAAGAACTGGCAATACTTTTCCTGGCAATTATATGCAAATGCTGCTTGGTTTTTCAATATTCATATTCAAGAACCATTATTGGTAATTCTGTTCCTGGCAATTATATGCATTATTAATGCTGTTTTATTTTTATTTTTTTTATTTCAGGTGCCTTTATAAAGCTGCATTGTGTTAATGCAGAGATTTTTGTCCTGCAGTGTTTTATGACATATGCAGTGCGCTATTCTACCTCCCTCTTACACACACACACACACACACACACACACACACACACACACACGCACGCACGCACACACGCACGCACACACACACACACACACACACGCACACACACACACACTTTCCCATAAGCAGAATAGACTGCATACTTATTATCATTTTATGAAGCTCAGCATGTTGTCCTGAGTGGCTCAACGAGCTGGAATTAGCACCTCACAGGTTTTCTCATTTTAGCAGGTAGTCAGCTCATAATTTCATCCATGGAAATGGAACTAATAAAAAATTTAAAATCTAATGTAAACCGAGAAAATTAATATTATAAGACAAGAAGTGAATTCCAAACTGCAATTCTGGATCTCATCATAAAATGCATCCCTATATGGCAGACATTTTCACATTTATTAGTAATAAGATGTTTATGACTTTCTATCACTATACTGTATCACCTTTGTGCCTATGATGTACAGGATTTCTTTAGAAGTGCCTAACTCTTTTGCAGAGGATTGACATTCTGCTCTATAGGATAATAGATTACAGATATTGTAGCCAATATAGGTTACAATAGGTTTCACCCTGGACAGAACACCAGTAATGGCAGACCAGAACGCGCACACAGTCACAACAACTAATTTATTATAGATGGGAGGATGTCAGAACCTGGGGGAACCATCACAGACAAGGGGAGAACATTGCAGAACTGTGCATAGACAGTAACCCAGTCTCAGGGTGGAGCTATTGGGAGGAAATGTGACATCTCAGACAAGATGTTGTGATCACACTACATACTTTGTCTATATACTATTGACAATAAATTTCAATTGACAACATCCCTCTAAAAGATTTTTATTCCCATTGAGCCTTTTTGTTAACCTAAAAACAGTTGAGCTATATGAGTGCTATAAGTTGGGGAAAAGGATGTTGAGAAAGTCAGAAAATCCAGAGTTTATTTTATTTTGGCCCAAGGCCTAAGATTTGTTATACTGTAAATGACCTGAAGCTAATGCTATATACAGGCAATAAATGTAGTGGTGCTAGCTAGGACTGTTCTTAATCGTATATGATATCATAAACAGAATTCATCATGAACTGCATAGAAGCTCTTGATAACAAGCAAACTCTGCTAGGAAAGGTGTTACAGTAAGATTTTCAATATTTGGTAGCTACCAACCAAAAGAGTATTTAAAAGCATGAACGGGAAGACAGATTCTCTGCAAAGAGAAAGTCAATTCATCCAAAATGAGTAAGATGCCTTAAATTAGTGTGAGAGAGACAGTCAGTACTCTCCAGCTGAGACTTTGCCAGACATTCATTCCTTCTATTCAATGATCCTTCAGATCTTTTGTCCACTTATATCTGTCTGATGCAGAGAGAAGTTGGTGCTGATATACCACATCATTGCTTCTTTTTTCTACTTTTAACAGGTCTCAGGTTCACTGGAGGTTCAGCAGAAGGCATATGGTGGGTTTCCATTGGAGTTTTGCACAAAATAGAAGCAATTAAAAAACAAAACCCAGTTGTGAATGGTCTGTGCTTTCACTGAATGATGTTATGTGATTAAAGCTGGGTTTTTCTTCTCTCATGACAGCCATTCCACTTAAACATGGCAATGGATCTCCAAGACCTGATAAATGTTGCCATGGTGATTCGATCGCATCCACCAGCTTTTCATGTGATGAGAGTGTATAAACTTTTATGCAACATTTAAAAAGTTTTTTTTTTAATTAACATGTGTTTCCATTATTCATTTTCTAGTTCACAATTTCAAATTGTACGTGGTCTTGTTTTTACAGGCACATCTATAGTTGGATCATAGTCATTTTCTTTGACAGGAGCCAACTCATGGTTTGTACTGGTGTCTGAAATTGAAGCCACTAGTTTACAAATGAACGCGAACTAAAAAGCGAGTAATGGAATCATGTGAATTTCGAAAAAACTCTCAAATATCACAAAAAAGTTTTTACGCTCACATAAGGTGGATTTCCATATGACTCGACAAAGCAATATTTTGCACAATTGAAATGGAAACACATATTTTGCATTTAAGCCACATGACATGACACTACATTTTTGTAGTTGGCCCCTGAGCAGGATTTTCATAGCCTTGAATCACCAATAGAGAATGGCCTACTATTATCAAATATGTACACAGTGATAAATCTTCCTAGTGCCAGGCAAATGATGTGTGTGAGAACCCATGACATCAGAGCTTATCAGAAACTGTGAACATCCTGACAACACTCAGAATCCCCACTCCGCTGCTCAATTGCCAGAAATAACATTTCACTGTGAGCTTTTTTTTCAACATTCGTTTGTTCTTAGACTCTGTTTGGTTTTGCCATCGCTATCAGGCAATAAATCGGTTTACATAGAACCATGGTGAGACACAGGTTGTGGAGAGGTAGCACAACATTTACATTTGGCATTGTTTCTACACTGCCTGACCCTTGTGATTTCGGAAAAATAAACATACTATGAGAGAAACAAACAAAAGGTCTTGTTAAATCAGTCTGTACAACCTCCAAAACACTTGTTCAGTACTTAAAGACACTGGTACAAAAGGAATCTCTGTATCATTATTTGTTTTTACAGTAGATGTACTAAAATATCATGCTGGCTGCAGTGTTTCAAACACTTACCAAGACAATACAAAATTGTATTGGCCTGGCTGCCAATTTTACAAAGTATGTGTAGTCTGCTTTTATTTTTTGAGCCACATCAATAAACTAAAGCTTAAAACAAATTAGATTAAACTTTTCTAAAAGTTCCATCATAGTAGAGCAAATCCTGAATGATTTCTGTACTGTCTGAGATAGTCTGCTTATGATTGGTGGGTCTATAGCTAATAATTTTACATTAACAAAAAATCAATTAGCATATATTAGAAAATAAAAATGGTTTCACAGACTCCCAATTAAGGGCAGGTGGGGAGGTAGGCCGCCCACCTCTGAATGGAGAGCATTAATATCCCCTTTTTTCCAAGAATAGAGAAGAACCACATGGTTGACTGTATGTCAGCATGGGTTCAGGATGGGGACTATTCATTCATTCATTCATCTGTTGATTTAAAAAGCAGATGTAACAATCAAGCTTAGAAAACCACAGCTTCTCAGAAGCGTATGGATGTATGGTAGAAAATTCTTAAGAGAAATCAAGGAATAAAAGACTGGTATCAGATTTAAAGTCTTGCAGATTTTTACATCAAAAATGATGCATCTGCTACTTCTATATGTAAACTGGTTCAAGAGAAATTATGACTTGTACTCCAACAAAGTTGGTGCTGTCACCATAAGTTGTAGCCTCCCTGAACATATGCCAGTCAGTGTGCTCAAAACAGTCCTGAAGAGCAGAGATGGCTCCTGCTGGCCAGGTTCTCACCTGCTTCAGAACCGGTTTGGAGTGTCTGACAAGCAGTCTATATGCTGGGATTAGCATAACAGAGATGTAGTCTGAGTAGCCGAGGTGGGGGCGTGACGGTAATGTTTGTGTAAACAAGATCCAGTGCATTTGCCCTTCTTGTTGCAAAGTCCACATACTGATGGAATTTTGGAAACACTGACTTAAGATTTGCATGGTTGAAATCTCCGGTGACAATAAACAGTCCATCGGGGTGTGCATTCTGCATTTTGCTAATAGTTCTCTACAGCTCACATTTTAGCATTAGCACTGGGTGGAATGTACACTCCGACAATGCGCACGGTGGTGAATTCCCATGGAAAATAAAATGGTCTGCATGTAACAGTCACAAACTCCACCAGCAATGAGTGATAATTATCGAGTGTTTCAAGATCCTAGGAAACCTGAAAGATGGATATCAGTAAAAATGCTACATTACTGTACAGCACAAACATATGCTTGTGTTTTTCTTTTCTCCAAGCTCCTTTTTACAATATTATAACACCAAATATGTTCATTCTTCTCAAATAACAACTTTATAACCTGAACTTTACAAAAGAAAACAGAAAAAACCCACAATAAAATGGGTACGCATTATGTATATAAATGATCTATTTTCATAATAAAATTTAAAGTGTAATTTAGATTAAAATCATTAAATAATAATAATTAGTATTTTGTTTAGTATTTCTTATGGATATTACATACCTGTATCTGCATTACAATGAAAATTTGTAGCCCTAGATATTCACATAAAAAAATCATATTCATACTAGAAGGGCACTTTGTATGTCTGGATATATTTCTAATGGAGACGGTGTATTGCTACATTGGCTATGTTTGACACTATTGAACTCTATTGCCATCTACTGGATTTTCATATGTATGACATTGTTGGGTGCAGACTTCCCCCAAGGCCAAATGTTGTATCTCAGGACATTAGCAAAAGCTAATTTCATGGATCTGCCCTGTGACTCAGATTTGCTCCAACATTTAATGGGTTCTTCCTTGGCCCATACTGCACCCTACCACTAAGTTTCATGGAAATCAGTTCGGTAGATTCTCCACAATTCTGCTTAAAGTCAAACAGACAAACAAACAAACAAACAAACAGCGCTGAAAACATAACCTCCTTGGGGAGGTAACATTTTCAGGAAAATTTACAGTGATATGATTTAACCCAGAAAACAACAATAAATGTTGTGTATTATCTTAAATTCTATGCTTTTTACTTCATTATAAAAAAAGCTATGCATTATTTATGTTAGTATAAAAAAGCATCTTGACTCTCTTGGCATCAAAGCTGACTGATTAGCAAGACCTTTTTCTTTTTATAATTATCTATAAAGTGCAATCATGACAATCAAGTCAAATGCAATCAAATACCTATAAAAAAACCACTTCAACCCCCATCATGATGCAGAGTTCTCACGCCTCTCACACCTCTCCAGGCAGCTCTGAGATGTAATTGCTTCATTGGTGAGCTTCAACCTTATTCTTATCACTTATCTACTTAACTCTCAGGGCTGCAATATGACCCTCCAAAGGGGCTTTATCTTTTTACTAAGAAGAACTTTTGATGTTTTGAAGCTGATTTGATATGTGTCAGTTTGAAACACTATCCAGTTTGTGTATCAGAACAATCTTATTATAGAAACAAGCTTTTATGTAACACACTTCTCACATTGATTAAGATGGTAGGAAAGGGCAGACCCCTAGGTTAGTATAGGAACTTAAAATAAAGCGGTATAACCTTGAAAATGCATACAATATCACACCTCCTCCCTCAACAGTTTCCTGAATAAAATACAAGATAATGAAGACTGTGTGTGCCAGTTATTGATTGCACTGCCAGGAGATGCAACCAGACACTGAATGTCACTGAATCAATGGGGAATTAGTTGCACTACTACACTACAACAAGATTTTGTATGTGGGGCATTTGTGAAGAAAAAAAATCCCACTATAAAAGAAGAGCTTGTAAGGTTTCCATTGGTTATTCAAGCAAACCTAAAGCCATATAGCAAGGTGGATGATATTATATGTGAAAAATCTTCTACCCAGAAGTGCAGAAATGGAGGAACATTTTTAATGGACACACACACACACCAGGCGACACTGAAGATGTTCGAGCAAACTATCCCAGGGGCTGATCACTTTGTAATACATGGTTTACCAGCCTTTCGAGAGAGGTGCTTCTAACAGCCTGCGTTTGAGCACTGATATTGATGAATTGCAGACAGAAGAGGCTCACTAGGGAATGAGGGTTAGGCCTGCCTGTTTCATTTGACATCTGTCTCTGGCGCTGTCCCTGAGTCAATGCCATTATACTCTTGATATATAGGCTAGTTGTCATCATATGTCCTCTCAAAGTGCAATGGTAAACAGTGAGGACTAGGATCAATATACTGGAAAAAGATTTACATTCTCGTACATTGAAATTGTCACATGTGCCACACAAGAACTATTGTAATTATTTTCCAGCTGAAAAGATTCTCTGGAAGTGTGCTTTGTAATCTGGTTTTCTATATAGAAATCATTTGCATCTGCTGCCAAACACATGACCTTTCAAATGACCATACTTCCCTTGTCTACTGATGGGGATATAATTTATAGATTGGCTTGCAAAGGAACACTTCAATAGCTTGACACAACCTATCATTCCGCTATTCGATTTACTACAAATGCCCCATTCAAAACACACTTCTGTATTCTTTAGTTAAATGGCCCTCCTTGTATGCTCATCTGAACATGCTTTGGTTTATGTTTATTTATAAAACTCTTCTTGGATACTCATCCCTCTATTTTAGTCAGTTATTGCAGACAATATATGTGGCCAAATACATAGTCTTCCCTTTACATCAGAGTAAAGCTCCTGAAATCCAACACATCATTTGGCCTGTTGTTATTTCAGCCTGCTGTTGCTAATGATTGGAATTTTTACAAAAAACCCTAAAATTGGAAAAACGTTCCTCAGTCACTGCTTTTAAGGGCCAGTTCATGGAGATTTTTAATTATTCTTGTAAATGTTTTACTTCTGTTGAATAATTTGACATTTTATTTTGTTTTCTCTGTCTTGTGGTTTTTGTGTTGTTTTTTCCCCCTTCCTCCCTTCCCTCCACCCTACAAGTGTCTTCTGGCACTGTAATTGTAAATAAGAAATTATTTTTAATGTCTTGCCTGGTAAACTTAAAGATACAATAATATAAATAAATAAAAGTAGAGCAATTAAAAAAAAACAAAAAACATTTAGATAGAAAGCTTTTGGTAATTGCTAGGCTTATTCATCCCATTCCTTTTGGCATTTAAAAAAAGTGATGATGTCTCATTTTATTCCAAACACATGTTTGCATGACCATAATTGTGTCCAACAAAAGCTTGCTCTGTGCATGTGTATCTGCCTATGTGTGCAAGGATGGATAACCAAACGGGCCTACCAAAAGTCAAATTACCGAACGTATTCCTAAAAAAAAAGAAGAAGAAATAGCCAATACAATAACGTCAAAGATGTCACAACAAAGAAATCATCATTACACCAAATCCTCTGTTACTGATGCCATTCAATATGGACCCTACAACTCTGTGAGGAGAAATCCAAACACAACAATGGCTCCATTAGAACCTCTAACAGGCCTCTCAGAGGTGGCCAGAGAGAGGACACAAGGACCCCATTCCAAAACAATAAATTAAAAAAAAATATGGCAGTTACCTAAAGGCATAGTTCACAGGGTTTTCTCCACCCTGATTTGTCTAGGACTTCCTAACTCATAACAGCATGAGTCTCCAGACCAGTATACAACTTGACCACAGAGTTGATTTTTTTGCAGCGCGGTGTGGGCCATTAGTGCTTCTGAGAGTGTCGAAGTGCTTTGTACTAAGAAACACTGTATTATGCATGCCAAATAACCTACATTGTTCTCTTGTGGTGTGTGACATGGCTCCTATAAATATCAAGTGCTAGACCCAAACAGGAGCAAATAGAATTACATAATAATGAATACAATACTGTGACTTTTAAAAGCTTATAAGGCCCAACCTCTTGCAAAAATCAGTGAATACCCCCTGTAATAACATATAATAACATATAATATAATATAATATAATATAATATAATATAATATAATATAATATAATATTATCAATGAAATATAATATTTGCATCATAATGAAGAACTGCAATTTCCTGCAATATATTTTGTTTCATTGTATTGTAATTTTCATTTTTGCAAAGCCATCTATGAGGACAGTTGGATAGTGTTCTTGTAGCTCAATACCATCCTGTTGACCTGTAACTGTTATTTGAATGCTTGAATGCATTAATGCCTCTATCCTGTTCATTATAAATACTGGCAAAAACTTTGGAATTTAGCAATTTAATGTCAGCTAGAGCTTGCATGTTGAACACAAAATTCATCTGCAGTAAACTAATTCTTGGCTTTTATGCATTATCCAAACACAGAGAAGTCTTTGATGCTCTAACTACAGTACAGAAGCAGACATTCTCTCTAACACAGTTACACCATCTGTTCAATCTCATTCTCCAGTGAAGAGGTAGATCCTTGGGATTTAGAGCACTGATGGCTAAGTGACCGATAGAATGGGAGGTGAGGTGTGAGCAAAACCAGCCTGTCAGATTTTTTTTAGCCTGACCCACAACTAGCTCCAGTTAAGCTCCAGGAAAACCAGGTCGGACACAGGCCACCATAAAATCTAAGCTTGAATGAGGACAAAGAAGGAATGCTTATTTGGAATGGAATTAGCTCAGGGATATAATCATATGCAGCTTACTTGCGGTCTAAAAATAATTGTGAAACTATCCTCTCAAAATTAATAGCTATTGTTTGGTGTTGTAACTCTCCTGCTGTATACCAGTATATATCAAGTTTAAGAATGTGTTTGCTTATACTGGTTAAATAAAATGCCATGAACAGGACTGGCATTTCACTCAGGTTGTATTCCTGATTCTTGCCTGTGTGTTCCAGGGGTAGGCTCCGGATCCACCACAACCCTGTCCATGATCAAACAGATATTCAAAGATACCTAGCTAATATAAATTCATTTTGCTTTCTTTTTTCACATCTATTTATAAGGAAAAATGTCTGCATTCCAGATATCATGAGATTCCAGTCCAAATATGGTTGAGTTTGGGCACACAATCAGCTATGGTAACAGAAGTGCACTGTATGCCAAACATGGCCCAACATTTGGAATATTTGCCTATCAAGCTGTAGTTGGCAGAAAGATTCATTCATGTCCATTGCCATTTTTAAACAACAATATGTGAGCCAGATTAAATACTTTACTTTCCCTCATTTTTGTGACACTTTTATCCAAAGCACGTTCCAATTGAGCCAGGATGCAACTGAGTGAGTGCTGACCAAAACTGGAGTATTATTTATTAGTATCATGGGATTTCTGTAAAAAAATCTTTAGTGAGGGTTTTTTGCACTCACATGATATAATGTCTGTGGTGGACTGGCGTCCTGCCCAGGGTGTACCCCGCCTCTCGCCCAGTGTCTGCTGAGATTGACTCCAGCTTCTCTCGTGACCCAGACAGATAAAGCGGTATAGATAATGGATGGATGGATGATATAATGTTCTCTCTTACTTCATACCTATGGAGGTGTATATTAATAGGCATTAAAAATGGCATACCAGGGTGGCACAGTAGTGCAGCTGATAGTGTTGCCCCCTTATAGCTCCAGGGTTAGAGCCTGAGCTTCTGAAAATGTTCTATTCATGTCTTCATGGGTCTCCTTCAGGTTCTCTAGTTTCCTCCCACTACTAAACACAACAATCAGTATGTGGATTGGCTATGCCAAATTGCCCCTTGGTGTGTGTGAGCATGATGCTCTGTGATGATCTGGCATCCCAGTCTGGATGTATACCTGCGTCTTGTCCATCGTATACAAGATAAACTCTGGATCTGTAACTCTGGCTAGGATAAAGTATCTACTGGAAAAGAATGAATGAAAGAATGAATGAATGAATGAATGGATGGATGGATGAAAAAATCACAACACAATGATGCAGACATAGTACATTACTGTCATTGAATATCGATCTAGAACTTGAACTAAAAGACCTTCCTCAGTTTGTGAGGCACAGTCTGTGGTGAATCTACATAGTCTTATTATCAAGGAATATTACACAAGAACAATGTGACAAGGAGAGGGAGAATCATTATTCCAAATCACCTTAGACAGCCCTTGGGAACATTTTCACAGTAGCAGCTTCACAGTTCTTCACCCACGTCCTGTATTGCCTGGCTATGAATTAATAGTCCCTTAAAAAGATTAATCAAAGACCTTGACTCCAAGACCTGCTATGCTAAACAACTGACTGTTCATTTAACCCACAACATACACTACCGGTCAAAAGTTTAGGGTCACCTACTCTTTTTCATAGGTTTTTCTTTATTTTTTTTGCTTTCTATGCTGTAAAACATTACTGAATACATCAAAACTATGAAGCAACACATATGGCATATACTGAATTATGTGGTAAACAAAAAA
>JAQQZX010186298.1:0-19070 GCA_030068355.1 Notoglanidium maculatum
CTGTGGTGGACTGGCGACCTGCCCAGGGTGTACCCCGCCTCTCACCCCAAGATGCTGGGATTGGCTCCAGCTTCCCCCGCGACCCAGATGGATAAAGCGGTATAGATAATGGATGGATTGAAAATAAATTCATTTATATGTGTTTAATATGTTCCTCAGCAGTAAAACAGAAAACAATAATAGTCAAAAATGTTCAGGTTAAACTATTCACACATTTATCATTTATTCCCATACATTTAAAAAACACTCTTATAGGTTTATCATCATGGAGCGAAAGTGGTGGTTGATGCAAGTGCAGATGTTTTTTAATAACAAAACAGCTAGGGAACAATTAGGGTCTCTAAAACAAGAGACTTGATTAAAACAAAGCAAAGAAAACTGAACATAGAAGAGAAACAAACAAAAAAACCTACTATGACAACTTAAAACACAAAAATACAACTCCGTGAACACAACAGAATACTTCAACGACTGAGGAGAGAAACCAAAGGCCTCATACAAAGTAACCAATTTGGGGAAAACAGAACAATCAAAGATGGAATTGGAGAAGACATCTAAAGAAGAACTTCAAAATCAAGAGTAAGGGTGACCTCTGGTGGTCTGGGGAGGAAAAGTGCTTGCTGGCTGTGACATTAATAATGTTCTTATGGATTTTTTCATCTTTATAAAGTTTATCTCAGAAAGCCTGACAGACTCTGTTCCAAATCAAGTTTTAAAGTCATCAAGTGCTTGTTTGTTTATTACATATTCCAAGAATGAGGAACTAAAAACAGCGCTTTCTGGAAGCAGCTTTCTGGACCAATATGTGACCCACTTACCAACATACCGATCATCATTTGGCAGTCAACTACTATTAAAATCTTAAAATGCAGCTAAAACATTATTTACTTAGTTAAACATTTAAATAATACTGGCTAGTTTTATTGATATTGTAACTAAGTTTATATTCTTTTGACGTTTTATTGTAGAGAAGCAATAGACCTGATTTTGGATCAATATTTCTGTTTGATATTTATGAGGAAGGACTTTTTCTGATCAGGTGTGTCATATTAATAAAATACTATCCATTTTGATACTATTAATTTAACATTTAATTTAACATACCTTGCTCTGGAATTCAGATTTTCCGCTAAACACTAAAAAGCTGATGAGGTATATTAGATGAAAGTGAGGACCGAACCCCAACAAAATGTCCCAAAACTCTATATCTATCTGTTTGGGCTGAAAAGAAAAAATATTCACATCACCAAAGTCAATTTAAGCAGTGGCAAGAATAATTAGTCATTGTGAACTGTGCCAACAAATGTTGTAGTTTCAGACAGAGGTTGTACACTTGTACAGCCAACGCTGATTCAGTACCAGAGGAGTATTTATTTACACTAAGAGAGCGGAGGTTGAGGTTGAGAGAAAGAGGAAGTGTCATGATGTGATGGTCAGAGTCAGCGCTGCGACATGATTGGTGAGGCCCAACATCACACTTATATATTAAAATTATTTTATTTAATAAATGTTAGATACATATACATGGATTAATGTAAATAAAAACAGAATGTAACAATTTACAAAACATGTAAACCCGTATTTAATGGAAAATAGAATGAAGACAACATCTGAAATGTTGAAACAGAAATTCTACTGTTTTACGAAAAATATATGCTCATTTTGAATTTGATGCCAGAAACATGTTTCAAAAAAGTTGGGACAGGGATGTGTTCACCACTGTGCTGCATCACCTCTTCTTTTAACAACACTTAAAAAACAGTCAAAACATTTGGGAACTGAGGAGACCAGCTGCTGGAGTTTTGAACCTGAAATGTTGTCCCATTCTCGCATGATGTAGGATTTCAGCTGCTCAACAGTTCGAGGCCTCCTTTGTCATATTTTCTGTTTCATGATGCACCAAAAGTTTTTTTGAACTGTGCTGTTAACAAGCTGGATGGTCTCTCTACCTTTTAGCCCAAAGGACACAGTAAATATAATTTTCAAAAAAATAATTCAAATTTTGATTCATTAGACCACTGGACAGTTTTCCACTTCGCCTCAGTCCATCTTAAATGAACTCGGGCCCAGAGAAGGCGGCGGTGTTTCTGGACCATGTTTATATCTGGTTTCTTCTTTGCATGGCAGAGTTTTAACCTGCATTTGTGGATGCAGTGATGAACTGTGCGCACAGACAATGTTTTTCGGGAAGTGTTCCTGAGCTCATACAGTGATTTCCACTACAGAATCATGTCTGTTTTTAATGCAGTGCTGCCTGAGGACCTGAAGTTCCAACATTTGATATGTTGTCTTTTGTCTGGTTCAATTAAATATGGGTTTATGTGATTTGCAAATCATCACATTCTGTTTTTATTTACAGTGTTCCAACTTTTTGGAAACAGGGTTGTATTTCTTTTTTATATTCACACAGGAGAGAAGAAGCTGATAACATATATACATTAGTGCTTAAGTTAAGTCTGCTCTTTTTTAGTAATCATCAAAAATGTACAAAACCTCCTCCCATTAACAACTATACTAATTAATCACATTATATAACTAATGCTCATGTGGCTTTACCTTCACCCTCCTCCTTTAAAGGCTGCATGCTATCAAGCATTAATGCTCCACCCACTCTCTCTGTCACACTATAAACACAAAGCTGAAAGTTCATTTAGAGGAATCAACATTGATCTCCAAGTGACACTCAGTGTGTGAGTTCAGGAAAATGGCCGAGGCCAGTATTTCTGTAGACCAGAGCCAG
Source organism: Notoglanidium maculatum (assembly GCA_030068355.1). Lineage (NCBI taxonomy): Eukaryota > Metazoa > Chordata > Actinopteri > Siluriformes > Auchenoglanididae > Notoglanidium > Notoglanidium maculatum. The sequence continues at coordinate 2,741 of JAQQZX010186298.1, forward strand.
TTCAGCTGTCCAGTCTGTCTGCATCTCCTGAAGGATCCAGTGACTATCCCCTGTGGTCACAGTTTCTGTAAGACATGTATTACTCACTGCTGGTTTCATGATGATGAGAAGGGCGTCTACAGCTGTCCTCACTGCAGAGACACTTTCACTCCAAGGCCTGTTCTACACAGAAACAACATGCTGGCTGAAGTGGTGGAGAAACTGAAGAAGACTGAAGTCCAAGCTGCTTCTTCTGCTCACTGTTACGCTGGACCTGGAGATGTGGAGTGTGATTACTGTGATGAGAGAAAACACAAAGCGGTCAAGTCCTGTCTGGTGTGTCGGGCTTCTTTTTGTGAAATTCATCTTAAACCTCATCTTCATCGACCTGCTTTGAAAACACATACAATAATCAAAGCCACAAAAAAACTACAAGAGATGATCTGCTCACAGCATAACAAACCAATCGAGATCTACTGCCGTACTGATCAAAGCTGCATATGTTATCTGTGTACGATGGATAGACACAAAGGTCATGACACTGTCACAGCCGTAGCAGAAAGAGCTGAGAAACAGGTGGGAACTAGAGATCTTTTAAATTATATATTTAATCTAGAATCAGGTGCTTTAGTAAACTAGAGGATTTCAACTTTTACTATTAAAATTGTATGTTCTGGTTAAGAGAATGCTAAATTTTGTCATCAACAAGTGTCAGTCATTTGTTAATCATATCTGGCCAGACCAGTTAGTGAACATTTCAGTGAAACATGTATGTGTGACAGCTTGAGGAAGAAGAGCATAAATATAACTCAAGGTAAACAATCATATAGTGAAAATATCTTTAAGGAAATAAAATTAACATGTACTAATGAACCAAACACTAATGAAAAGTTACTACTCTTATAACTTAACTTAAGAACCCAATAGCTAAATAGACAGGTGCAGTTAACTGAGGAGACAGGAGACTTGAGAAGACTTCAATTCCACTGGACTTTGGAGTTTCTCTAGAACAAATGCAAAACACACCAACATCCATTTACAAATTTAAAGGGCTTTTACAAACTTAAAGATTTTTTCTACTGTAGCCATCAGAGTTCATCCATAGCAATGAAGGTTGGCCATGATATTCATGGGGAGGACAGTGAAATTAATGTTTATTAGAGCATTGATGGCATAATAAGAATTACATTAGGCAAACTTTTGCAGACACTTCAAGGCAGATCATCTACGTACTGCATTAAAGCATTTTAATTGCTTCAGTTTAATTTAGTTTATAAATTTATTTAATGTTTTACCAATGGACATTATCACAAAGCAGCTTTACAGAAAAACAGGTACAAATTTAGATCCCATTCTCTTGTAAGTTAATGTGATTATATGCCATTACTCTTTCACAGATGTATGATATAAAGACAAACAGTACTGAGTGTGCTAAAAGCATGTTATTGAGCTTAGGCATAAAATGTTTTTCATGAGTAAAATCTTTAGGGTACGCAAGTGAAACCATCAACAGCAATTTTTAGGGTATTCGTATGGGACAATCCATAGCAATCTCATGACCATTTTTGGCCTATCCATATGGGGCCATCCTCAGAAGCAGAGAATGATCGTCAGGTAAAGGAAACCCCAAACAACAGGATGGATCAGACAATACCAGGTTCCAAAATTTGGATGCTTTGTAAAACATCAATAAAAACAGAATGCAATGATTTGCAAATCTTTTTCAGTCCATATTCAATTATATACAATACAAAGACAAGATAGTTACTGTTCAAACTGATAAACTTTATTGTTTTTCGTAAATAAACATTCAGACTGAATTTGATGCCTGCAACACGTTCCAAAAATTGGGCAATAAAAGGTTGGTATGGGCAATAAAAGACTGGGAAAAACCACCTGTTTGTAACATTCCCCAGGTAAACAGGTTAATTGGTAGCAGATTATAGTATCATGATTGGGTATGAAAGGGACATCAAGCTTCACAAGCAAGGAAAGGGTGAGGTTCACCAACATACAATTTCTTTACATTTCAGTTTCTCTATATACAACTCCAAGAAATTTAGGGATTTCGCAATCCATAATATCATCAAAAGATTCAAAGAGTTGGGAGAAATCTTTGCACATAAGGGGCAAGGCCAAAAATCAACACTGAATGCCTGAGCTCATCTGAGATGAACTGACACAAAGTGGAAAAGTATGCTGTGGTCTGACGAGGCCACGTTTATATTTGTTTTGGAAATCATGGATGTCATGTACTCTGGGCTAAAGAGGAAAAGGACCATTCAGATTGAGAAAAAGACCTTATCCCCCTTATTGCCAATCAATAGCTCCATAACATCTGGCTAGGTACCAACTGCTTTCAAAAGAGCCAGGGTTATTCCCATACTGAAGACACCCACTCTGGATCCTTCAGACATCAGCAACTACTGACACTTCTTTCTTTTCTTTCTAAAATCCTTGAACACACTGTCTACAATCAACTGTCCCTCTATTTCTCACAGAATAACCTCCAGTGTTCTAATCCTGAAGCCAGGTCTCATTTCAAATCAGCAAATTCCACAGAGACTGCCATTTTGGCTGACACTGAGAAGCTTCAAGCTGCTAGATTGGCCAAATAGACATCAGTCCTCATACTCCTTGACCTTTCAGCAGCGTTTGACACAGTCAACCACAAGACTCTCTTGTCTATCCTTATGAGTCTTGGAATTCGTGGCTCAGCATGGCAATGGCTCTCTTCCTACCTAGAAGGTTGGTCATATCAGGTGACATGGAAGGTATCCACATCTACTCCATGCAGACTCAGGGCTCAGTACATTGTCCTCTTCTGTTCTCCCTCTATAGTAGATATCTTGGTGAGGTAATACCCTCACATGGGTTCTCTGCTATGAAGATGACACTCGACCTATCCTCTTCTTTCCTCTCTCAGACACTCATGTTTCTTCCCGGATCTCTGCTTGTCTGGCAAATATCTTCTCATGGATGGTAGCTTATCAGCTATAACTCAACCCCAGCAAAACTGAACTGCTATTCATCCCAGTTGATTCTTCCCCAATTCAGAATCTTGTGATCTCCCTGGACAACTCTCTGATCTCTCCTTCGGTCACTGCACATAACCCTGGGGTAGCCATGGACAATCACCTATCTTTTTCCTCTCATATTGCTAATCTTTCATGCTCATGTCAATTTCTCCTGTTTAACATAAGAAGGATTCATCCATTTGTTTCCACACAGGCCACTCAGGTACTTGTTCAGTCCTTTGTCATCGCAAGACTAGCCTACTGTAACTCGCTCCTAGCAGGTCTGCCTCTGAGCACCTTTTGGCCTATGCAACTGATCCATAATGCAGCTGTATGACCCATTTTCACACCATTGCTATGCTCCCTCCACTGGCTTCCTGTAGCTGCCCACATCAGAGTCAAAACAATGATGACTGCCTACAAAGCCAAAAATGGATCAGCACCCTTTTACCTCAAAGCACTTATCACACTCCACACTGCACTACGCTTCCTCCGATCTTCCAGCACTCCTCGACTGGTCCCACCATCTCTCAAGGTACAAGGAAGACATACATCAAAACTCTTCTCTCTTTTGGCACCTAGGTGGTGGAATGAACTTCCCCTAGATGCCCGAACAGCTGACTCGCTGGGTGTCTTCAGACTACAACTAAAGACCTAGCTCTTTTGGATATACTTGTACTAGCTTTTGGAGTTCCCCAATGCTTACTGAGTGATGTTAAAGACAATGTTATGGAACACAGTGGTAAACTTGCCCCTGTCCCAACTTTTGGAACTTGTTGCAGGTATCAAATTCAGAAAGAGTGTATATTTACAAAAACCAATAATGTTTCACATTAAAGATTCAATCAGTTCTAACATTAAATATCTTGTCATTGTATTATATTCAATAAATATTTATTCATTAAAAATTCAATAAATATAGGTCAAAAGTACTTGCAAATCAGTGTATTTTGTTTTACTGACATTTTACCCAGCATCCCAACTTTTCTGGAATCAAGGTTGAAAAAAGAAAAGGTAGAGGGTAACACATGAATAAGCACACCCTCTGACATTAATTGCCCCACCACTCCACTGTTCATAAATCTGTGTGATCACATGAGAGATGGTGGGATGACAGAATAAAAAACATTCCAGTTTACTAAAACTATGCTGTAGTCTTCTATATTCTAGGTAATAATAAAGATCCTGTACCAATTAATAGAAAGAGGCATATTAGAAAATAATAGACCAAAGTTATGTTCAGATAATGTGGGTCAAGACCATTCAATGCTTTGGAAGTTATCACTAGTATTTTATAATGAATGCAAAGGTTTTACTGGAACTTTATTATTTTTTTTTTTTATTACTTATTGTTTTATGTACCTTTCAGAACAACCAGAGAGCAAAACATTACAGTAACTCAACCTAACTAACAAAACACAAGCTAGTTTTTCATTCATCATGCAATCATATTTTACTGCTTTTCTGATATTTCTGTAATATTCCTAGCAACATTAGCTGCATTAGCTGTCACTGCTGCACATTGTGTAATTGAAAGGCCATTCAACATTACTACATAATCAGAAAGTTTACTTCTAGCTGTCTGTGTGCCTAGTAAATGTACTTCTGTCTTTAGTATCTGATGTCCTTTACACATTCCTCAACTTTATTAAGCTGGTATCTGTCATCTGGCTTTACTGAAACATTTATTCTCATTGTATTTCTTCTGCTGTAATCACATTATAAATGATCACATTTTTTGTGGACAGCAAATCACTGAGTACTAAACAATAAACACACATTTTAGTATACAGTGAACTCTCAGTATAAGTTCCTCTCTCTTATAACATGATTTACAGGATGGACAGCCAAGCCATCACAGACCCCTTTTTCTTCAAACCATTTTTAGCATTTAGTAAACTTTTTTTTGTGTGTTGTTCCAGCAACAATTTCACAGTTATGATTTACAATGTAAGGCCTAATAAACTAGCAACTTGTGTTGCACATTACCTACATAACATAGTTGTGTACTATACATATAAAGTTTAATTCTTTTTCAGCTTATATAGGCATGTAGTTCATAATTAATTAGCCATGTAATTAACTTAATTTATCCTCAGAGTGAGTTAAAGGAGGAGCAGATGAAATCCCAGCAGAGACTCCAGGAGAAGCAGAAGAAGGTGCAGGAGCTGAAACAGGCTGTGAACACTATAAAGGTGAGCAGTGAGCAGAGACAGAGCTGCTCCTAGAAACACACACAACATGGACAAGCAGTCATTTAGAGTCCCAGCAAGAGAGGGAATGATAGAACAGCTTAAATCTTAACAGCTCATCCTAAATTTAAATCCTAACAGCTGAGTGCACAGACAGCAGTAAAGGACAGTGACATGATCTTTACCGAAATGATGAGCTCCATGGAGAAAATACACTCGGAGGTGACGGAGCTGATCAGAGCTCGGGAGAAGATAGAACTGAGTCGAGCTGAACAACTCCTGGAGCAACTGGAGCAGGAGATTGCAGATCTTCAGACAAGAGTCACTGAGCTGAAGCAGCTTTTACAGACACGTGATCACCTCCATTTCCTACAGGTAACACTCACTGTCTGATCTGAAGAGTGTACATTGTCTGTTGACATGCTGTTCCTTACACACTCTGAAAAGCCAGCAATAAATGCCACAAGTGTGTCATTGGTCTAATTTGATCTGATGTTCTTTTAAGATCAGGTAACTTTACGGATTATAACTGTTCAATACTGTTTAGCTTCTATTTATCTCAACCTAAATTTTTAGTTCTGAATATTTGGTTGGTAATGTTTCGTAAGATTATTTTGTGGATTTGTGATTGATCTATGACTTGGTTTGTCTGGTATGTTTGTTATCATTTCATAGACAAGCATTGATCTTAAACACTTGTGGCACTTGTGGTTATTGTGGTAATTTAATATGTTTTCTAACAAATGAGAAGCTAAGTTCTTTGTTCTTCCATAAAGTTAATTCTTTTAAGTTTAAATTGTTTCCCATAGGCTTTAACGTCTGGGCATGGACCTCCCCCATTGGAAAGAAGAGATTCTCACACATTCAGCATCAATGTCAATCAACATCTCTCATTTGATGGATTGAGAAAATCTCTCTCCAAAGTGAAGGAGAGACTGGAGGAATTCTGTGAGGAGGAATTCAACAAAATCCATCCACATGGTAAGAGGAGCTGTTCCTGCTGAAGTGAGGAAAGTCATTACTCACTCTGTGACAGAATAATGTTGGGGTATCAGTCTGAGCACTGATAACGTTTCTGAGCACCAACGCTGTGCACACATTAGAGTACTTAAAAATTGCCTGAATGGAGTCTTGATGATGAACAGCTGATGTGAATGAGTTCGTATTAGAGCTGAGAAACTCTGCACTCTGGTGCTTCAAGACTGAAGTCCGACATGTGATCCAAGCACATTTCTGATCTACACACATTTCTAATGATTTACATAAATGTCAGATTTTTTTTGGATTCACCATCTGACTCTTATTTCTGTCTCCACAGTTCAGATTTTACCAGAGCCAAAGAACAGAGATGAGTTTCTCAAATGTAGGTCTAAAAGCATATAAATCTGAGCCATTTCTCTCTCAGTGGCTGATTTTAGCCCCCTTTAATACATCTGCCCACACAGCTGTCTCAATCTTCTAATAAATCCAAGATATTTTGTGATTTTAACCCATGTTCAGATTTATCAGTTTTGCTTTTCTGTTTAATTTTAGATTTCTGTTATCTAACTCTGGATCCCAACACAGCACATCGTAACCTCATTCTGTCTGAGAAGAACAGAGTGGTGACATTTAGTAAGAAAACACATTCGTACTCTGATCATCCAGACAGGTTTGACTCCTGGTTTCAGGTGTTGAGTAAGGAGAGTTTGTGTGGACGCTGTTACTGGGAGGTGGAGCAGAGTGGATGGGGAGTTATGGACGTTTCAGTCTCATATAAAGGGATCAGTAGAAAAGGATTGGGCAATGAAAGTGAGTTTGGCCACAACAATCAGTCTTGGAGTCTGTGGTGTTCTTCTTCTTCTTTCTCATTCTTTTATAACAACACTGAGACCGAGCTTGATGTTCCATCATCCTCCAGAATAGGAGTGTTTGTGGATCACAGTGCAGGAACTCTGTCCTTCTACAGCGTCTCTGACACGATGAAGCTCCTCCACAGAGTCCACACCACATTCACTCAGCCTCTTTACGCTGGATTTGGGATATATAAGTCTGTTTTGCATAAATCAGGAACAACTGTGAGGTTGTGTAATCCAAAATAACCTGTCTCACAGACATTCAAAATTTAACGAAACTTTAACACTAAAAAATAAAAATGCTAAATATGTTTTTTTAAAAACTGAGTTATCACTCAATCTAGGATCATCACTTATATCACTATCAGTGGTGATTTCAGCAAAATAAAAGAAACTTAACCCTAAAAGAAAGGGTTATGATTTTAGTTCATATTACAAATTTCTTAAATAATATTACTCTCATGAGTTAATTAAAATTTTAATATTGCTCATCAAAAGAAAGTTTCATAACTGTAATAATGAATGTATTCTGTAATAATTCTGTTTATAAAGCCTTATTGAGCTCAAATAAAGCACTTTATTTTATAAGAGACTTGTGTATTATTATTTGTAATTTCATTTGTGAGGATATAAATTGCAAAACAGCACATTAATTCTGTTGTGTCATATCAAATGTCTTGTGATCAAGAAAGATCATACATTCTTTATGTTGCTTCTATTACTTTCATTATGAACTACATTATTGCTGTCATAAGAAAATCCTGAACTTCATTCATCAGAAATTGTCAACTTTTTAGTGGAATTTATGCACATTTAATTAGATCAGGTTTATATTTTATGTTAATCTATAAAGAGTGAGTGAGTACATTATTCCTTGCACAAAAATGATTGTTTAGCTGTTATCTACATGAATTAAGATTGATTAAATATAATTATTAAAAGATAAAACAGAAAAAAAATTAGTTGATTTGTAATTGTACAAATAAAAATGTGAGAGATAAAAGATTGGGGGTTTATGTTGCTTCACTATGCTTTGTATGCTGATATTCCTAGAGTTAATGAATTTTCAATACAAAATATTCAGCTAATAATTTTCTCCCCATATGCACACTCTCACTTATGTATAAGATAACTTAAATAAATAAATGAACAAAGTTTAGCTCAGTTATATGTTCAGTAAAATGTTTGTCCTGCAATCTACTACATGCCTTCATACATCACCATACTACTCATTTAGGCTAAACAATTATCACCTAGAATATCGACACCATAAAAACTTTAAAAATCACTAAAGTATCAAATGCATACTGTATGTAACCCTTGTGTTGCCCATCCCACCAAAATCAACCCAGAGGCATCAGACGTATTCTTTTTATTCCCATATTTATTTATTTATTTATTTATTTATTTATTTATTTGGTGCTTTGTTTCTTAATGTTCACTGCATTTACCAACCCCCTTTCTGCTGTACCATTTTTGACATTTTTATTTTCAATAATTTCAAGAAGAACTATTCTTGAGTTTATTTTTTTTATTTCCATAAATCTGATATGATAAGATTCTCTTACTGGTTTATAATGCTGTTATGGATTTGTACCTTTATAAAGTATATCTCAGAAAGCCTGGCAGACTCTGTACCAAATCAGGTTTTAGGGTTATGAAGTGCTGACTAGTTTACTGCAATTTCAAAGAATGAGGAACTATGAGAGGGGATTTTCTGTTCAAGTGTTTCATGTTAATGAAAGGATGTCAATCTTCATACTTTAATTTCGGATTTATTTTAACATACCTTACTTTAAAATTCAGATTTACTTCTAAACACTGATTTGTCAGTAAAGTGTATTAGAAGAAAGTGAGGACTGAACCTTTATTTGGGGTAACAATGACAATTATGGCTTATGTCAATTTCTCCTTTAAAACATCAGAAGAATTTGTCCTTTTTTTTTTCCACACAGCCACTCAGGTGCTTGTTCAATCTTTTGTCTTCTCAAGATTGGACTACTGCAACTCCAGTTGCAGGTACAGCTCCAGGTACAGCTGGTTACAGCTCCAGGTACAGCTGGTTACAGCTCCAGGTACAGTTCCACCATCTCAGGATACAAGGAAGACATGTTTCAAGACTCCTCCCTGTTCTGGCACCTAGGTGATGGAATGAACTTCTCCTAGATGTCAAACAGCTGAAACATTGGCAGTCTTCATACAATGTCTAAATACCTAACTCTTCCTGCAGTACTTAGATTAGCATTTAATTAAAAAAAAAAAAAAAAAAAAACACAAGAAAAAAAAACAAATCAGTTTTTAGACTGATGGTATTCTTAGTCTGTCTTAGTGAACCAGTATCAAGAATTTTGTTGGGATATGGTCTTTGTTTGTTAGCGACTTTAAAGCACTTCTAAGTCGCTCTAGATGAGGGCATCTGCCAAATGCAATAAATGTAAATGTAAATCTTATTAGGGGTTCCCAAATTTTACAACAAGATTGCCAGAGTAACGTTCCAGAAATTAAAATCTATGTGTTTGAGCTGAGAGGAAGAAACACCTGCATGACCAAAGTCTATTTAAAAAGAGGTCATGGATGATTAGTGATTGTTTATAGAACTGTACTAAACTATGTTGCAGTTTTTTGACAGCAGTTCAGCCTCAAGCTACATAAGGTGCAAAGTGTGCATCATCTGAAACAGTAGCCACCTGAGGTGTAGGATGAATACAAATACTCTTACAGAGTTAGGGAGAAGGGTGAGAAGAGTGTCTACCGTTTTTGCCAGTGCAAAGACACTTTTAGTCCAAGGTTTGTCCTATGCAGCAACAAGATGCTGGTAAAGAAGTGGTAAAGAAACTTAAGAAGAATGAAGAGAGATGAGTTTTATGCAGTTCTGTCATCTCTGAATAGGTCCTTGATAAGCCTGCTCTCAAAATTAGCCTCCTGGTCAGAGGGAATAATATTGGGAAACCCATAGATGCCAACAAAGTTATTCCACAAGATACAAGCAACCTGTTTAGTTTACTGCTTTCTACAAAGGTATGCACCAACTTTGGAAAAATAGTATGTAACTACTAAAAAGTCAACTGTTTTCTTGTCACTGATCTCTCCAGAACAAAAATCTATGCACACCAGTTCTATTGATGCAGAAGTGTGGATATTTTCAAGAGGACCATGAGCTTCCATTTTGGATGTCTTGGCAACTACACATCTGTGACTGCATTTCACAAAATTCACTAGAGCTCTCTTCATCTCAATGAAAAATAATTATTTCTCTAGCTTAAAAACAGCAGGAGACCCCACCACTACCATGTGCTTGTGAAACCACTAAGACTTTCTCTCAACTGATAGACCCCTTAGACTGACTGGTACCCTCCACTACATCAGGTATAGTCTTGCCAGTACAAAGATTCTGGTCTTGCTGACATCAGCATGGGTTAATGTGGTTCTGTGAGTACAGTCATGTTGTGTCTAATGGCTCTTGACAGTTCCAGTTGTCAGGTGAGGGTTCCATGGATTTACAGTGCTTTTTCCCATACCTTTCCCTTTGCTGTACTCTTGGCAGTATCATGAGTACTCTGTTCCAAAAGAAGCCTAAACAAGAGCCTCACCAAAGTGCTATTAATAAAGGACCATACCCAAGAAGGATGTAAACAATGTCTGTGACAGTATTAAGCTATTTTTTCCAATCAGATCTGCTGTCTGGATGGCACTGGTCATGTCAACCTTTTTTTTCTGTCTCCACGTAAGCCTCACAGATAATGTGACCAAGAACCCTGACAGACAATCTTAAAAAAAGGCATTTCTTTGACACAATTTTGTTGTGATTTTTCAATCAAGTAAACACTCTCATCAAGGGAACCCATTTTTTCCAGGTTATGGACACAAGATTCAGCCCTTGTACTGATTAACTGAAATAGCAGACTGTGAATCATTGACAAAGTATAGACTGTGTATTGACAAGGTGTATTCAGTCTGAGACAGATCCTCCACAGCAATGCAAGGAAAGACATCTGCAAGCTTGGTGTTTCTCCTCAGCACCACAGGTTAGAAAGGAGGGACAGATCATCATCTGTTACAGAACTCGATTTAGACATAAGATGCCCGTAGCTGTCAATGATCATCAGCTGAAGCAATCACTTAATTGCACTGCATCCCAAAACCAACTCCTTGGTCTGCCCATGGACCACTACCAGTGGAAAGAGCATTTTGCATTTATCGACAGTCATTTCAAGATCATAAAATCCAATTTGGAGTGATGTGGTGCCTACCACAGCTGACATCAGTTGGGTGGCATATTATTTGAACATTATTTTGCAACAGATGTGCCTCTTCATTCAATGGGCAGGCCATGAAGCCACGGTCAACGGTTTAGCAACAACTAATTTGCAATAACACTGGTATAAAAATAGTAATCAGGTTTTTGATGTTTCTGTATGCTTTGAAGAATTACAGAATTTGGAACATTCAAAAGCATTCAGTCCTGTATTTAGCTTCAGCATCATCCAGACAATCAGTTGGAGGCTCGTGATGAGAGTCTATACTGTTCTCCCTTGAATGCAGAACTAGTATGCATAGAGCAGTTTCAAATGGAGTGATTCAGCATATCCTGACTGTCTTGTGTTGGCCACTTTTCTTTCATCTTAGAACTGAACATCAAGGCAAGTTCTTTACAGGGACAGTTATGAACATGTGTGTTACCTCAGTGCTATGGCAATCCAGTGTCTTACGCTGTTCTTTCAGACCATCAGCAGAATTCAAGTGCAGCCAAAATCATAAGCACCTGACCACTCATGGGAACTGTTGTGTAGGTCATTCAGTGTGAGCGGCAAGCATGGAACAGGAGCAAAGTGCATATGCAAAAGTCCATAGATAGCCCTAGGATTGTGAACAATGTCAATGCCACCCTTTCTGGTCTGAAATTTGACAACATCTTTTCCTCTGCCCCTCAAGTGAAAGATGATGTCTTCTTCATGGTCCTCAGGTTTAAAAGTTCCCTTTCTCGTGTACCTTTGTTGTACCTTCTCATGAAGCCCTCCCATTCTTGCACAGTCAGAGCTGTCTCCTGGAAGCTGAACTGAGCTGACGGGAATGAGGTGTGTAAATATGCTACTTCCTAGTTTCTGACCTACTTACTGAATTATCTTATTCATGTGACTTACTAGAACAGAGTGCTGAACATCAGTATTACGAGTAAATGTGGCAATAGCCTGAGGGTTTGTGTGACATTATTGTGATAACTATGTGAAGGATCCCCACTCCTACGGACTAAAGGTGCCTAGGCTGGATTCTTATTACTCCCCATCACCCATGTATACCAACCTCCTCATTGACAATTTGCAACTTTGGCATAGAAATTCACACAACATCCTCATCTTCCAACATTAGCATTGGCGTAGTACTGATGTAGCTCATTGTTAACCATCAGTGTAATACAAAACACAAAACTGGAACTGATTACAAAATCACAGTACAGTTTGACATGTCTGAATGTTTCCACAGCATTTTTCACCTAATCAAAATGAGGACAAAGAAAGGGAAAGTGTTGGATCTCGCTGAAGCACAAGAACGATGTTTGACACATCCAGGTCACAACACCAATATAACACTTATATTGTGTTACCTGTTAGTGGATGATGCATTCCTTTGACCGCAGAAAATGAGGTGAGTAAAAGTCATCATCATTAATTGGTCAATCTGGCTGTTACAACAGCATGATGTATAGTCTGCAGTGAGTGTATCCTAGCTTATTTGGCCAAACGATGTCACTATCTGAACTCATTTTAGCAGGAATTTCACCACAAATGGAATGATGTATTTATATTTACAGGTATTTATTATGCAGGCCTAGTTGCAGGCATGCAGGCATGAAGGAGTTGCAGGTGAGGCACCAGAGAGAAGGAAAATACTGAATACTTAAAAAGTTTATACCTGCCAACCTTTATGCATTTCACAGAGCAAAATACTGTTTACACAATTGTTTTCAGTAAAACGAAACACAAACCAATTTTTTAAACATTGCCAGATGAAATGCTTCAGATCTTTTATTTCCATGAATCTTACATAGTAAGATTGTCTTACTGGTTGACAAAGGTCTTATAGATTTGCCTCTTTATAAAGTATATCTCAAAGCCTGACTCTGTTCCAAATAAGGTTTTAAGGTCTTCAATTGCTGATGTGTTTATTGCATTTTCAAAGAATGAGGAACAAGAAACACCAGTGAAACAGCTTTCTGGCACTACACAGCAAATACCTGAAACACCTTACCGATCACCATTTGTCTGTCACATACCATTAAATCTTAAAAAGCAGTTAAAACATTATTTATTTATATATGTTTAATGTCTGAAAGGAGCCACATACATATATACAAAGTGTGTATTATGTGAAGAAGTAGCCACCTGAGATGGACACAAACACTAGTACAGACAAAGGTGATTCAGTTCCAGCATTTTTTTTTTATTATTATTATTATTTATACAAACTCCATGGAGGTTGAGGTGGAATGGAGAGAATGAAGAAGTGTTTATGAAGAATGAGGTAATTGTCAGGTTTGCTGGTAAAATATTTAAGCTGTTCTTATATAAACACAATTGCTGAGGGAGGGTTTAACTGCCTTTTTCATATGATACATGAAAAAATGTGCAAACCTTTAACAACTTTACTAATTCATACTAATTATTTATTAATTATTTTACTAAGTCATGAAGATTAGTGACACCCTCCTGTTTTAAAGGCTGCATGCCCTCAAACTTTTAAGCTCCACCCACTCTCCCTGTCACTATAAACCCAGAAGCTGAAAGTTCATTTAGAGGAAACACTGATTTCGAAGTGCCCCTCTTTCACTCGGTGTGTGAGGAAAATGGCCGAGGCCAGTGTTTCAGTAAATCAGAGCCAATTCAGCTGTCTAAGCTGTCTGCATTGCCTGAAGGATCCGGTGACTCTCCCCTGTGGTCACAGTTTCTGTAAGGTGTGTATTAATGGTCACTGGGATCAGGAGGATGAGAAGGGCGTCTACAGCTGTCCTCAGTGCAGAGACACTTTCACTCCAAGGCCTGTTCTACACAGAAACAACGTTCTGGCTGAAGTGGTGGAGAAACTGAAGACTGAAGCCCAAGCTGCTTCTCCTGCTCACTGTTACGCTGGACCTGGAGATGTGGAGTGTGATTACTGCGATGAGAGAAAACGCAAAGCCGTCAAGTCCTGCCTGGTGTGTCGGGCCTCTTTTTGTGAAAGTCATCTTAAACCTCATCTTCAACGACCTGCTTTGAAAACACATACAATAATCAAAGCCACAAAAAAACTACAAGAGAAGATCTGCTCACAGCATAACAAACCAATCGAGATCTACTGCCGTACTGATCAAACCTGCATCTGTTATTTGTGTACGATGGATAGACACAAAGGACACAACACCGTCACAGCTGTAGCAGAAAGAGCTGAGAAACAGGTGGGAACTAGAGATCTTTTAAATTATATATTTAAACTTAAGTGCTTTAGAAAATTATTGGATTCAAATTCTGCTTATTACAATTTAATATATTTAGGTTAAGAGAGTGTAGAAATTGATCAGTTAGTGAATATTTTAGCCAGCATGTATTTGTAATAGGTAGATGAGGCAGATGAGCACAGGAGAGAGAGAGATGGCGATGCATAAGCAATCGTATAGCAAATATCCTTTAATGAGAAAAAAAAACAAAATAAAGCAAATAACAAATGAATACTGCATCAGAACTAATGAAGCAAACACTTTTGAGTTTCTAATGTTAAGTTATGGCCTTGACTGAAGAAATAAGTTTAATCCAGTACTTAAATTGACAGGTACAGTTCATCAAGGAGACTGAAGACGAACTTAATCTTCATACTCTGAACTTAAGAACATACTCTGGAGGAGTAGGAGGCAGAACGTACTTGGCCTTCTACTCCTCTGGACTTTGGATACTCTCTGGCATGCACGTAAGAAAACAGCAAAAACTTTTTACAAGATTTAATGTGCCATAATCCACATCCAGGGTTCATCCATACCAGATGTTGGTTGGTCATGATATCTGATAGGACCATAGTGAAACTACTAGTGTCATTAGAACATCAAGAACATAATAACAACCTGTATTTAAAAAATCTGATTGCAGAACACTAATTGGAATGTTGGTCCATAGCTGGGAACTATCCAGAGAATATTTGCTACATGATGTGTCAATAATTACACCAAAGTCTTTCACTTCTAGCTGTCTGTGGTCTTTTTTTTTTTTTTTTTTTTTGCTGGAATTAAATTGAAGGACATTACTCAATAATCAGTATCTAATTATCTTTATCTGGCTTTACTGAAACATATAGCTGTGTGTCATCAGCATAGCTGTGGAACACCTAATGTTCCTTTTTTATGCATAGATCTTCAATTACATTTTGCAATTTTCACTAAGGTCAAGCAACAACATTTACACATGCTACTTTTCTCTGTAATTATTTAGCATCTTGGAAAAGCAGCTTTTTTTCTCTCATAGTATTTCTTCTGTTGTAATTACATCCCTTTTGTGGACAGCAAATGTATATGGCTTCACTAAGTATTTAAGAATATACACACATCAGGTATGCACTGGATCCTTCCTTAATAGGATTTATAGACACTCAGACTGTCATATAGACCTTGGTTTTCCATACCATGTTTAGGCATTTAGTGCACATTGTTTCACACTTATGCAGCCATGAACATTGATGTGGAGACTAATAAGCTAGCAAATGATGGCAAAAACATAATGCACAATATTTATAATTTACAGCATAGCACATTTGTGTATGTCAGACATGCCTAGTGTGTATTTAAACACTCAGGCAAACAATCCAAAACATAACCCAAATTATGAAAGACAGGCACAATGTCAGGCATTCGGTAAATGGGCAAAACTAGACAAATCCAAGTGGGTCAAAACCAGAAACACGACTGAGAGAAAACAATGGTTTGGTAACAGAAGTAGGAGTAGTGAGATGAGAGTGTGTGTAAGTGCAAAACGGGTGAGTGCAAATCATCCTGGGATGCAGAGAATGTGAAGGAATTGGATGAATGGGCTTTGGCCATGTCGGGTTGCAGCAGCAACATCACTGAAATGGAGTTTATGGCCAAAGCCAGCTGTGACATGATAATATAAAAGACAAAATTTCCCTGCTTTTACTGTTTAACCATTTGATTAATAATTTGCTCGCAGACTAAGTTGAAGGAGGTGCAGATGAAATCCCAACAGAGAATATTTGAAACACTCTGTCCCCTGGTTGGAGATTGGAGATTTCCCATCTGTGTTGGTCTGCAAGTTGTTTGTTTTCAGTGGCTGCT